>BQNB010051017.1:16476-41220 GCA_026074375.1 Tanacetum coccineum | reverse complement strand
TTTACTTATTGACACATAAAAAGAAGGGTTGGTTCGCGCGTAGTCAATTTTTGGCGCCGCTGCCGGGGAGGTTGAAAAAGAATAGCGCTACGTATTGACAACTTGTATTTATATTTGTGAATATTTTGCTTCTATAAAAATACAAAGAAAAAAAAAAGTACAAAAATATTTTTCACTTTCTTTTATTAGTATAATTATCATCTAAAAACAATAAAAAATCAAAAAAATAAAAAAATTTTTGTCCATAAACAAGAAATAAAATACATAAATTGGTAAAAATACCAAAATATAATATTCTCAATTGAGGTATTATCATAATAACTTCCGGTGAACTTATTGGTTCCCAACTCGAACAAAAGATTTAAAACTTGCCATTTGTGTCTCTTACGATATAGGGCTCACCTTGAAAAGTTGAACAAACTATAAAGTGGGTATAAGGAGTGTTGTTCCTAGGAACTACGACCCGAAAGGAGAAATAAGCTTCGCGCTATTCCTACTCCTCCGCTCACCTGTGCGTTTATCTTTTTGAGAGCTACCGTGAAGTAAGTAGATCATTTGGTTTAAGTTGTCTTATCTCATTGTCCGTAAAATACATTGTAAATAAATCATTGAAAAAAAAAAACCAAAAAAAAAATTTTAGTGTAAATTTTCTTTTTATATTTCTATTTTGTGCATGCGCACTCGTTCTCAAGCCCGTAGACGTCGACAACAGCAAGTTCCTCTGAATCTTGTTGAACCTCCCAAAGATACGATGGCTGATAATCGAACTATTTTTTAGAATTTTAAAGATTTTGTTTTCTTTTTATATTATTCATTCATATTAAAATTACATATAATATTTTATTATTTTATAATTGTTTTTTTTATTATTGAAATAAACATTATTTTTTTTGCATTTTAGATTTCGTACATGTTAATTTGTTATTCTCTATTTTTTTGATTTTTTTTATATTTTTTTTATCTCATTTTTATTTGTTATTTTTATTTATTAATTTATTGTTTTTTCATTTTAATCAAATTTACATTTATTTATTTGTTAAATTTTTTTTTTGTTATTTGTATTTTTTGTTTTTAATTCATGCAATTGTTGATACATTTTTTATTTTCAATTATTTGTATGAATATGTTACATTTTTTTATGTCTCATTGGTTGAATTTATCTCATTTTATTTTTTATTGTCTCATTAATTATTTTTGTTTTATTCCTAAAATATTATTAGCTTGTTTTAAGATTTTATCTCATTCTGTTTTTCATTTCATTTTTACTTTATTTCTTCATTTATTAAATTTTTCTCATTTTAAATAATTCATTGTATTTTTATTTTGGTATTTTTTAGTTACGATATTGTTTAATATTAATTTCTACATTCTAATGTATCCTTTTTTTTTTATATCTCATTTTATATATTTAATTTGAACCTATACCAATTTATTTTCTTATGTGTTATTTTATATATTTATCTTTATGTATTATGATGCTATTGGTAGTTTTTTTAATTCATAAGTTGACTCATTGAATTCATCCTCATTTATTTTTAATCTGGATGTAATTAGTTTTATTAATTTTATGATTCTACTTTTCCAACTAATGTATTTTTAATTAGACTTTTGCTTCTCATTATATATCTATAATTGGTTTTTTTTTATTTTATATCTATGACATATTATTCTGTTTATCAATAGAATTTTTTAATACCCATTTGAAAAGATTAATAAAAATATAGTTACTTTATTAGCATCTCATTAAATATATGATTTTATTTTTATTTTTTTTTATTTATTATTAGTTTCCGTTATTTATTTTAGTTTCAGACATAAAAGATTTTTTTTTGATTTTTGTTTATTTAAATAATCTCCATTATATGTATTTTTTTTTTTTTTTATTTATATAATTATTTTATTTTTTTGTATTTTATGTCTCTTTCATTAATTTTAATTTTTAATTTTTATTTAATTTATTTAATTATTAAGTTATTCGATAATTTTTTTATACATCATTCTTAAAATTTTTTTATTGTTATTTATTTTTTTTATAAATCAGTTTTTATTAATAGGTTCATTATTTATGTTTTCGTGAATTTATTTTTTAGGTATATTTGTATTTGTTTTAGTCATTATATCTTGTTTTTTCACTAGTATTTTTATTATCATTTTAACTCATTTTATTTATTCATTTTTATACCTGTTATTTTATTTGCATTATATATTTTTAAAGTGTTTTGTTATTTTTATCACTTATTATTTATTTATTCATATAATGATTGTTATTAATATAACATAATTCTCATTAAAAATGAATTAGCTTCTGAGAACTCATTTATACTATTTATTTTACTTTGACATTTTTAGGTTCTATTCTCATTTTATTTATCATTATTTTTTGTTAAATCATATTTTAGATAGGTTTATAGTTATTTTTATAAATTATTAATTTCTTATAATTTTTAATGTTTATTTATTTAATCTAATTTAGTTTATTTGAATGATTTACATTAATTTATATTAAATTATGAAGTTATAATTTCATTCGATAATGTTCTCCATAATCGAAATTATCTCATTAATATTAATTGTAAATTCTCATTATTTTCATAGTCATACTATTTATACATTAATTTTTTAAGTATTATATTCCTCATTTTTTCCATTAATCTCAATACATTTGTATTATTTCATACAGTATTTTTTTTCTAATAATATAATTAATTCTTATATTATTCCTATTTTTCTTTTGTTATACTTCTCCAATCTTCATTTAAATTTATTTTCAATCTCATTTATAACATTATTTATAAATGTAATAAGTATATTTTATAGACACATTTAAATAATTATAAGTGAATGTTTATTAAAAAAAAATACTCAATTGTTTTTAAATTATATTTTTTCATTTTATCATTTACATTTAATTACACATTTTATACGCCTCGCATTTGTATAATATAGTATCTATTTTAATAATCATTTATTCAAATTAGTTTTTTGAATTTAATAGTTTTTTTTTTGTTACATTATAATTTATTTTATTGTATAGTTTTATAATCCTCGTAGTAGTTTTTATATATTGTATTAATTTAAATTTAATGATAAAATTGTTTTTTTATTATTATATTTCTTTACATTTTTTCTCATTTTATTTTTATTTTAATAGATTGTCATTACCTATAATTTTCATTTATAGTACTCTCTTTGTTTAAATAATATTTTCCTCATCTTTTTTATTAGATTTTAATACCATTAACGGATTTTTGAAATATATATATTTTCAATCATTTTTTGTACGTTGCATTTACTCATGTTTTTATCGATTATTATTAGTTTATATTTATTGTTAATTTAAATTTCACAATACATTTTTATTCAAGATTTTAGATACGTCCCGTATTTAATTTGTTAATGTTTATTATATTTAATTTTAGATGATTTTCATTTGTAGAACTTATTAATTACATTTTTTTTACTTTTATATATTCAATCAATTTTCATATATATTAATTTAACGACAATCAAGTATTTATTTACTGCTTAATTCAATCATGAATACAATCAAAGCAAAAAGGTATAAATACATAACATGCCAAAACAAGTCTACAACAAGAACTACAGAAAACTCTAAAAATCTCAATGTCTTAGCACATTATTTGCTATGGAACTTAGATACTTATATCAATTTAAACCAATTATTATATAAATTTGCTTAATTATTTAGTCTATTAATTTTTTTATTTTTCTCATTTTGTATTTTAATAGTAATTTACTTTCTCATAATATAGAGTGTCTTACATATAATACTCATTAATTGATTTTAATAATTGTTAAAATTTTTCTTAATAAAATTTAAATATAAATTTGTTTATTATTATTTAATTTTGAGAATATTTAATTATTTATAATTATTTTAATTAATAATTGTCAATAATTTTTATATACAAAATATATTTAAGAACTTATCAACAAATAAAATTTCTATAGACAATAACATATCATATGATAAAAAACAGAAAATTAATTTTTATCAAGGATAGTTATAATATAAAGATATGGATAATGTTTTTATACTATGATATATGTATAAATTGATTCATAGTTTATTCTACTCATCTTAACTACCAATATACTAAATGATCCATTTTCACCATTAACCTTAATTATATAATTTTCGATAAATTTAGTTATCTTGAATTATTATAATCATCTTTGAAAATATTTATTTAACCGAAACATTAACAATGCGACCGCTCAACATACAATTCATAGGCGAACCCCCAAAAAACCCTTCATAACGAAAAAAACCCACAAGAACAACCACTCAAAACCAACAAGACCTTACAAAAATGAATCCCAAATCACACCTAATTAATAAGACAAAAAATAACCAAACAAAAGACCCCACACAAAACAAACCCTAAAAAAAATCCCAAAACACCTTAAAACACCCAAAAAATCCCTAACTCACATAAATAAACAGAACAACCAAAACGATAAATTATACACCAAAGAAACACAACCCACAAACAAAATCATTCAAAAAAAAAACAACACACATAAAACTAAACCAAACCACAACAACAAGACAACATCACATAAATCAAGAAAACAACCAACACCAAAAAACAAAAAAATAACGAACACACCAAACCAAACAAGACAATCACAACAACTACCAAACAAACACACAACACCAACAAACAAAAAACAACCACATCTAACATAGACCACAAAACAAAAAAATACTTGACAACAAACAAAAAAACTTACACAACCCCAATGAACCAACAACAATTCGCCTCCAACTAAACACAAACAACAACCAACAACACTAAACGTAAAAACAAAATCTATACACAAAAATACCAACCAAACACCAACCAAAACACCAAAACCAAGCAACAAACCAAACCTAACAAAAAAAAAACCAACAAAAAACTAACACAAAAAACACAATCCAAAAAACTACTAAACAGAATTAACAAAACATACAAAACCAAATCAAAAATAAAAACACAAAACACCCCCTCAACACAAAAGTCACACCACAAAAAAAACAAGAGAACCCCAATAAACAAAACACAAACAAATAAAAATTAATAAAATATTACAAAAACAACATCTAAAAACCAACCAACAAAAACAATACAAAGAAACCGAACCAACCACAAAATCCAACTCCAACATGTACACACAAAAAAACAACTCAATAATCACCAATACATACAATAAAAAGTAAACATATCTAGAAAAAAGAAACACAAACAAAAATTCCAACAAACCCAGACAGGCAACAACAAGCCCACCAAAAAAATAAAAAAACTCAAAACAACTAAAAAAAATGACAAACATTATAACACATCTACACTAAAAAAAAATAACTAAACAAAACCTTTAATAAATAAAAACCAAAACAAACAAAAAACACAACAACATATAAAAAAAAAAAATACCAATCACAAAAAAAACAATAAGAAAACACACACAAACATATCAACTAAACAAAAAGCCAAATCATATAAATCATATAAAGATAAAACATCCCAACAACTAAACACCAAAAAAAACAAAACAACCAAACAAACCACACCCCAAATATCACACAACAACAATAATAAGATCACACCAAAAAAAAAAAGCAAAACACCAAACAAAAAAACATACACCAAAAAAAAAATCACAGAAAAACAAACACCTAACAAAAAAAAATCCCAAAAACACCAATACCGACAGAAAACAAAAAGAAACACAATACAAAACAATAACACAACATAGGAGTCAATCTCAGACACATCAGGTCCAAACAAACGCTAAGATAAATTACATACTTATAATATTCCCAAAAGAATGATTTAAAAAAGAGTACTCTCACATAATAGAAGCAATAATAAATGGTCACCCCTCAAGATTTAAGTTTATTTTCCATTGACACACAATTCTTTTATTTTTTTAATTGTTATTCCATTAATCAAATTAAATTTTATACATATTATTTTATATTTACATAGTTGCTTATAGAAGAAATAACTAAAATAACTATCGCAAGTGAAACAAAACTAAAGACTCATTACCTATAAAGTGACAACAATACAAAAAAAAACATCACTTCACTAAAATAAAACCAATAATACTAACACCATAAAAATCATCGCATAGATATGATTTCAGATAAGATTAAAATCTCATATCTTTATTTGACATTTTTCTATGTCTATTATTCGTTCTGTATTTATATTACTATTTCTTTTTTTTTTTTTTTTTTGATTTTGTACATTAAAGGTATTTAAATAAATCTTATCATTATCTAGATCTTATTGTTTATCAGAGATATAACCACTAAATCAGTTATAGATTTCAGTAGGTCTTATAATCATATTTTAAAATTCTTTACAGATAGCTCTTTATTTTCTTTTTATATTTTTTTTCTGTTTTAATTTGAATTAACCATTATTTTCAATAATAGTTTTTTAATGAAATCACTAATTTCTTTTTTGAAATTTTTGAGAGCAATAATTAAATACATTAGATATTATTAATAAAATACATTTCATTGAGCTATATATTTATTAAAATTATGTATTTTTTACTTACATTCTATTTGAATTTTTTAATTAACTTAATAATTTCTCATATTTTAATCTTAGATAACTTACTTTTATATCTCTGGATTCTTTTGTCCAACATCACTTATCTCATTCTCAAATTTATCAAAATATCACTTTTATAACTTAGTGTGTTTATTTAAATTATTTTTATCTCATTGTTATTGTTTTTTTAGTTTATTCTGCTCATTATAAATTTTATAATTTTCCATTTATTTTTTTTTTTTTTGTTTTAATCATTTTATTACAATAATAAACATAATTTATGTTAATATTTACTATATCTAATCCACAATTTATTTTCATTATAGTTTGTTCTATAAATTATTTAATTTATAATTAACTTTTTACATTAAATTAATTTCTATTTTTTTTCTTCAATTGCGAATAAAATAACACTATTCTTAAATACTAATCCACAAATACTGCTTATATTTCGTTATCTGGAATACTCTTAATCTTCAATAATATTTATAATGATCGATCTAATATAGCATTGACATACATAAATAAAAAATTTAACTTACAAAAAATATTTAAAAGAATTTAACTTTTTTACTAACACAAAAAATGAATCACATTGAAAAAATACAAAAATAACCTACAAGCCAATCCACTCAAATAAACATACACTTGTCATTGACTTTATTACCAAAAGACTAGTCATACTAACTGACATCATAGTTTAGTTAGTGATTTATAAGAGATACTACAAATGATAAACTAATCTACTAAGAGTCACTAGGTGGTCCACGTGGCTCGGAAGGTCCCTCGGTCCCATTAGAAGAAGATTTATTTGATTTCTTTCTCAGACGCTCGGTATCCTCCTCATCAGACGGAGGCTTCGGAACAACCCCAATACGAACCATATCTAAATAAAACCTCTTGTTCCACACTCGGGACTCGTGTAAACTCCTCTCAGCAATATCACGCTCCATACGAGCCCACGCCAACCTAGTCTCAGTCTCATCCAACTTTTTCTTCAATGTGGCATTCTCTCCACTCTCCAATACAATCAACCTCTCTAAAACATTACCCAAAGTACGCTCAACATCTCCCAAATCATGATCAAGTATTTCCCTTTCTTTTTCCCCGATTTTATCCTTAGATTTGAGAAGAGCAATCTCAGCTTGGCATGTACCCAACTCAGTCTCCATAAGTCTAGCTCGTGCACGGGTCGCATCCAAATCACGTCTCAAAGCCCAAGGTGCCAATCCACCAACATAGGATGGGTCACGAGCAGAAGATGACTCTCCTACCTCATATAAGCCCCTCGGAAAGTCACGAATAGCATAAGGCTTTTGGGTAGAAGTCCCAACAGTAGCCTCGGGTGCAACATCGACCTCGGGTGCAGCCTCAACCTCCTCGTCCTCTGACTCAGAATCAGATGACTCCGCATTAGGCGGCTCAGAATCAGAAGACTCATCTCTAGGTGGCGGGGTTTGGTCACCCTCTACCTCATAAGGAAAGATCAACTCTGCATCGTCATCGACCTCAATCTCAACATCCTCATCCTCGATATCCTCATCATTAACATTCTCATTGATATCATCATCCTCCTCTAACCAACCATTTATATTATCGGGCTGTAGGTTAGGATGTTGGGCAAACTAATTCCCATGCCCATTATTTGGTTCCAGTTCTTCTTCGGGTTCTTCCTCAGGTTCTTCTTCATCATCCTCATTATAATCTACTAACTCTTCATCATTGGGAATGTCAACCATTTTGTTGGGATCATGGGTATCCTCAATGTGGTTCGGCTCGGGAATAACTGGGTTCACTTCGGGAATAGCTTCGTTCGGCTCGTTAGGGGAGTTAGGGTTCTCCATGACAATCTGCGTCGTATAAATATCTCGTATTAGTATTAAATAATTACATAATTAACATTTAATAAATTTACAACATATATATAAATTCATATATATATATATATCAAAATAAAACTTCTCAATCCGGTCTTGTCGGTAATTCGGAGATTCTTCTTGCACCGTTATAGTCAAAAGATTTCAAAAATTCTTTTGTTCATTTTCTTCTTTTGAAAATCTTTTGTTCTCTATAACTTAAGCTCTTGATACCAATCTGTAACACCCTCAATTCAGCTCGGTCAGCGGAAGGGTCCAATGGTGTTACGTCGTAGCACAATAACTCAAATCATAGAAAACGACTCAAAAAGAGGCGTTTTGAGAAAATTTCATTCATTTGAATAAAATAAAGTTTACATCACGGTCCCAATAAGTTTAACAACATCATACAACGTTTTACAAAACATTTTCAAAAAAGTGTGTGAAGCGAAAGACCATTCAAGATCAAGTCAAACCCCCATGCCCACGAGAAGAAAAAGCAAAGAAAAAATATAAAACTTGATGGGGTCATAAATGCAAACCCCTAAGATTATATTAGTAAGGAAAACAAAAGATCAGGGCAGATTATGCCAATTTGGGCAATTCAATTTATAAAGAAAGAAAGGGGGAAAAAAGAGGAATGAAAAAGAGAACGATGTGGAGGGGCTTTTCTTGTTCACAAACCAAACTACCCGAATTAATTCATCTTTAACCTCCCTCTGTCACAACCCGACTTATATAAACCTTTTCCCATCTTACCCGCCAATACCAAATCCAGCCTAGCATCCCTGTTTGTCCATTATTCTACCCTGGCAATACACTACAATCTATCCACTTGACAAACCTTCCCAATTACCCCTACATGGCCACAATGCCTAGTTGGCAATCCAAGGGTCATTTTCATCCAATTCGGTTGAGAGAGATTACAAGGAAATTAAGGGCCAGGATTATATTGTGAGTTTATACTCACAAAACTATCACAAGGAAGCTTTATACTCAGACAATCAACACTTGTCAAGCTCAAACAAAGAAAAGTCATATGAAGTCAAGCAGAAGACTTCAGCTTGTTTTTACCTTTTTCTTTGTTTAAACTAGGGATAGTGAGCCATGTAAAGAAATGTGTGTGTAATTTGTTTTATGTTTTTAATATAAAAAAAACTTTTTTCCTCTCTGCAATTTGTAAAGTTCCAAGTTTAATGAAATTTCAGTTTGTTTTGCAATTCGTGTTCAAGTTTTCATTACTAAGTTTGTTTTAAAGCTATCATATGCTTCTGAAGAGTCTCTAAGTTCTTTATTTGAGCTAAATAAGTGTTAACTAAGTTTAAATTTGCAAACCAGTTCTTCAATAACTGATTACCTTTGCTTTTGAATTGTGGAAGCATTTTGGAAGTTGGTTTGTAATAGAAAACCACAAATGGACTCATACCTAGCTTATTAATAAGCTAGGGAGCTTTATACTGCCCTTTGGGTTCTCTGTTTAGCAGAAGTTCATTGTATGTCTCTATTTAATTCTTGCACTTTTCTTTACGGTATACTGTTAGCATTGCTTATTATTGTTTATTTATGCTATCTTGCCGTATTGTGTCAAATATATGCTTAATTTTCATTGGTTTAAGCTTTTGTATCATTTATTTATACTTGTTCTTTTATAGGTCTTTTTAGCGTAAAATTGCCTTTTGGCTTATTCAGCTTATCTAGTGCTTAATTTCTGTGAAAAATGGTTTCATTAGTGCTTATTATGTTCATATATCATTTGTCTTTAAAAGCTTTGGCCCCTAAAATCTCTTAATTTAGTTTTAAAAATGGATTTCATAATCTTAATGGGGTGTTTGGGTCTAAGGCTGAAAATGGGTCATTTTGGCTCTTGAATGGGTTGTGGTCATTTGATAAATCATCTTAGCATACTTTAGGTCTTATAAGCCTGTTTATCAAGTTTTTATTTGTTGATTTAAATTTCCAAGTTTATATTTGCTTATTTGTGAAACCTGTTGTATTTTTGCTTAAGTAGAAGTGCTCATTTTTAGTTTTAGTTAAAGTAGATATTTAGCTTTGTTTGCCTATTACATTTTAATTGTTTATATGACAGTTGGGTAAGTGTTGTGTATGTGCAAAAAATGTGTTTTAAAGTTTAAGTTAGATTTGCCATATGAGGTTAAAAAAAAGGGATAATTAGCTTTTTGCATAAGTCATTCTGGCTTATTTAGTGTTTTCAAATATCTTATTGAGTCTTAATTATTGTTCATTGAGCTTAAATCTCAATCTGTATTTAGCTTATTATCGATCATAATAATCCAATTGCTTTGCTCATTTTTTATGCTCAAAAGTGCTTATTTTAGTAAAATCAAAAAAATAGTAGTTTTAGTCATTTGTGCTTATGTGACTTATTAAATGGCTTATTTAAAAAAGTAAATAGGTTGGGCTTAATAAAGGAACTCATTAGTGAGCTTATTTCCAAAAGCACACTTTTCAGTTTGGCTTATTTAGGATTTTAGCTTATTTTCATTTTGGCTTATTTTAGAAAAAGTTAGAGTTTACTATATTTTGATGCAAATTGAGTTGAGTTAAGTTGTTTTTGGTTGAAAAGGCTTTTTGGAATCAGATTAAGCAACATATAAGCTTTCCAAAACATCTTTCATTTTTCATTTTGGTTTAATTTGTGCTTTTTACTCAGTTTATTACTAAAAGTAAGTCAAGCCTTAACTTTCTGCAATCAAGCAGCTATTTTGGCTTTTTGGGGCTTATTGAGTGCTTATTTTTATAGCTGCCTTTATTAAAGTTGCTTAAAACATTGTCACGGGACCAACTATCGTTTGTTTTGAGTTTTGGCTTAAAAAACGATTTTTTTAAAATAGCCGTTTGGGAGCCTCGTTTTGCTGGTAGAGCCTCGTTTCTGCTTTGGTAGCTATTGTCGTTTTGCTGGTAGGGCATCGTTTCCTGTGGTTAGTGCTAAAAATTTTTGATTTTTTTTTTTTCATGCCCGTTTTTTTGTTTTGTTCCATTAGATTGTTAATTTAGGGTTTCCTTTACCTAATTTTGCTTCCGTTAGTTGTGTAGGACTTATAATCAATAAAAATCATTCTCACTCAATCTCAATCAAACCAGATCAATCTCTTAATTGCAGCCTCGTTGGGACATACGACCCGGGAATCATACTTCCGGAATCTTTTTATCATTGATTCTCTTATATATTTTATTTCTAGGTAGGTCTTGACTTTTTACCTTGGTCAAGGGTGAAGAGTTTGGATTTGCCTAGTATTTTATATATACTATATTGCGAGAACCAATTTTTGGTGCCGCTGCCGGGGAGGCTAGTGCTACGATTGTTATCCTACGTTTGATTTAAGTTTGTCTTATGTGATTATATCATCTTAAAAAACACAAAATTATTTGTTATTCTTTTCTTTTTGCTAGTTACCATTAATATAAATCTAATAAAAAAATCAAAATATAAAAAAATTGTCCATAAAACAGAAATAAAATACCATAAATTGGTAAAAATACCAAAATGATAATATTCTCAATTGAGGTTTTATCATAATTTCGGTCGTGAACCTAGTGAGTTTCCCACTCGAACATAAAGATTTAAAGACTTACCATTTGTATCACTTACGAGGTACGGCTCACCTCGATTCGATTAACAAACTAGACGGTGGGTATAAGAAGGGTTGTTCCAAGGAACTACGACCCGAAAGGAGATATAAGCTTCGCGCTATCACTCTCCTCCGCTCGCTTGTGCGGTTTTTCGACTTGGGAGCTACGTGAAGTAGGATCGATTATTTGGTTTTAAGTCGTCTCTCTCAATTGTACGTTAAAATAAATTGTGAACAAAATTTTTGAAAAACCAAAAAAAATAAAAAATTAGTTGTATTTTCTTTTTGAATTTCTATTTTGTGCTTGCCGCACTCGATCTTAGTCTTCGTTAATCCAAATTTGCCTTAACAAGAAGCTTCACAGTTATTGTTGTGAACCTCTTCGTATCGAATACCAGTTAGATCAGCCACAAGAATTCCAAATGGACCGATAATCGTAGCTATGGTTCAATTCTCGATGGGCACCCACCGAGGGGTTACGAGAATGCATCGTTGTTCCGGAAATATCCCGCGAATAACTTCGAGATCAAGCGATGGTCTACTAAATCTTGTTCAAAAACAAAACAAATTCTTTGGACCCGTTAAGGATGACCCACATGCTCAATATCCGTTATTTCAACAGATCACTTCTACGATGAAGTTTCCCATCGTCCGAGTAGTTTCGGTTTAAGCTATTGCTTTTCCCATTTTCCTCGAGGAGCACCGGATTTGCCTCGAAATGAAACCCCTAGATCGATTGATTACTTGGGACGATCTTGTTTCAAAAAATTCACTACAAATTTTTTCCTCCTCTATAAAATCCAACCAATCTTACGAAATGAAATCACGGAGATTTCAACAAAAATTCGACGAAACGTTTTTGAAGTTGGGTATCGGTTCAATGATCTTCTTTAGGGCATGCCCACATCCGGGTTTCAGGATTTGCTTCAACTCGATAACATTCTACAATGCCTAAAAACACTAAAGATCAAGACTCATTGAAAACTCCGTGGCGGGTGGTATTTTTTTGGATAAGATGCCTAGAAAATGCCTTAAAATTATCGAATGCTGCAAATTCCAAGTTCGTCAATCTACTGATAGCAAGGCAGTCATTGCCAAAGTAGGTACGAGGCTCTTCCAACCCAGCAGTTTCATCCAGATGTTGCCGAATTAAAAGATTTGGTTAGGGATTGATCCTAGACAAGAAAAATCCTGCTCCCCTCTCCGTGTTAAAAGCAATCGAGCCAAGGTGTGTAACTTGCGGAGGTGCTCATTCTTATCAACAAATGTTCCCGCCACCGTGGCAACATGTTCCTCGATAATAGCCAAGCATATGTGTCACAGCCGCCGCGAGGCTAATTTTTAATCAGGATCACATACGGTATCCGTCCTTCCGATTGTTGTTCTAATCAAATCGACCTCCTGTTTTTCTCCCTGTGCTAAAATCATCAAAACTAATCAATACCGTTTTTAATTCAAGGAAATAACTTCAATCAAAACCGAGGGGGAAATTACAACCAAAACAAGGGTAATAATTTCAATCAAGGACAAATTTACAACCCCAAGTTAATCAACACCCGGTTTATCACGCACCAACTCATCAGACTCGATTAACAAGCTCTCAGTGTGTCTAAGCTGTATTTTCTGATCGCTACGTCAAAGCACAACGATGCCAATCATGAAAAATACTCAAAATCAATTACAACTTGCTAGTTCAGGGAAAACACACTCAAAATCCAAATGAATGGGAATGCCAAAAAAATCAATTGGACAATATAGCAAATTTGCTTTCAAGATGGTAGTTTCTAACCACCGCTTCCACTTAGTGTCGGGATCTCTCCGGGGGGTTAATCAACAGTACCAAACCTAATGATGATTTGAAAGTATATATCACCACCCGATGACGGTGTTATACTCAAAGGTACACGAGTCCTCCAACACTTCTACTTCAATGAATCGTGATACCGAAGGTCAAAAGGATACAATGCCTCCGACTAACAACGGATGCACCAAAGACGTCCAACCTCCGGTTGTGCAAAGTCCAATTCGAAATCAAATTCTCCAGGCCCCGATGTTGAATCCGTTAGTACTCCAAAGGATGACAATTCCTATTTCCTTCGAGAAAAGAAGGAAAAATCGATGAAAAACCGCCGTGAAAAAAGCTAACGAACAAAGTGAGAAATTCTATGCAATTTCAAAGATATGTATTCGGAAAATTCAGCTTTTTGGATGCTTTGACCTCTTATGCCTAAATTCGCCATCACACTTTTAAAGCCTTAATCGGAAAACAAAGAGAAATTGAGTGAAATGGCAAATTTAAACGAAACTTGTTACTCGGACGGTGGTCATCCTTAACAAGGTGCCTAGAAAATTGGAGACCCCGGCAGATTCCTTATCCATGTGAAATTTTTCTGGCATTAACACATGCCAATGCCTTGGCCGATTCTCGGTGCAAGCTCAATCTTATGCCGTATTCCGTGTGGAAGGATCTCTCTCTTTCGAGCTTACCCTAACCTGCTTGAACGCTAGAGCTAGCGGACTCCGTTCAATCATCCACCAATCGGTTATCGCCAAAGACGTTCGTGTGTTGGTGGGAAAGTTCCAATTTCCAGCCGATTTTGTGGTTGTTGAATTTGAGCCAGACCCCCGAGTACCTCTAATTCTCGGGAGGTGTTTTCTGAAAACTAGTCGTGCATTAATCGATGTGTACGAGGGTGAAATTACCCTTCGTATTGGCAAAGAGGCCATAACTTTCAACCTAGATCAAACTTCGAGGTACACGGCAAATTTCAATCATATGACGGCAAACCGGATTGACGTCATTGATATGGCTAGTGAAGAATACTCGCAAGAGGTCTTAGGTTTTTCTGATTCGGTAGCATACGGAAATCCTTCTCCGTGCTTTGATCCTATTGTTGCTAATTCATCTCCGACCTTAACTCCATTTGGAGAAAGTGACTTTCTACTGTTCGAGGAAGCAAATGCTTTTCTTGCTCTAGATGATGATACAACTTCACCGGAAGTTGATCCGACTTATTATGATCCCGACGGGGACATTCTCATCCTAGAAGCATTCTTGAACAATGAACCACCGACTCCTATTCCAAATCAAGGAGATTGTTCACCAGAAACCCAAGAAGAAATCAAACTTTGTGAAGCCAAAACTGTTAAATCTTCGATTGATGAACCGCCAGAGGTTGAACTCAAAGACTTACCTCCCCATCTTGAATACGCATTCTTGGAAGATGACAACAAGTTACCAGTCATCATTGCTAAAGAATTAAGTTTGGGGGAGAAAGCCGATCTGATCAAGGTTCTTAAGTCCCACAAGCGAGCCATCGCTTGGAAATTATCCGACATTCAGGGTATTAACCCGGAATTTTGTACCCACAAAATTCTAATGGAAGAGGACTATAAACCTACAGTTCAGCATCAGAGAAGGGTTAATCCAAAAATCCACGATGTCATCAAGAATGAAGTTGAAAAACTTCTTGACGCAGGATTGATTTACCCAATCTCCGATAGTCCATGGGTCAGCCCGATACATTGTGTGCCCAAAAAGGGTGGATTTACCGTTGTTCAAAATGAAGAAAATGAGTTGATCCCAACTCGATTGGTTACCGGGTGGCGGGTATGCATTGACTACCGCAAGTTAAATGAAGCCACCCGTAAAGACCACTTTCCACTCCCGTTTATGGATCAAATGCTCGAGAGATTAGCGGGAAACGAGTACTATTGTTTCCTTGATGGATTCTCCGGGTATTTCCAAATTCCCATTGACCCTCGTGATCAAGAAAAGACCACATTTACTTGTCCCTACGGAACGTTTGCCTACCGTCGCATGCCTTTCGGCTTATGCAATGCACCGGGCACGTTCCAAAGGTGTATGTTGGCCATCTTTCACGACATGGTTGAAAAGACAATGGAAGTCTTCATGGATGACTTCTCGGTCTTTGGGAATTCCTTTGAAAATTGCCTCTCCCGTCTTGAGAAAATGTTGCAAAGATGTGAAGACACCAATTTGTGTCTTAACTGGGAGAAGAGCCATTTTATGGTCAAAGAGGGCATTGTCCTCGGCCATAAAATTTCTAAAAATGGGATTGAGGTTGACAAAGCCAAAATAGATGTCATTGCCAAATTACCTCATCCCACCACTGTCAAAGGAGTTAGGAGTTTTCTTGGTCATGCCGGTTTTTACCGGAGATTCATAAAGGATTTTTCCAAAATATCCCGACCAATGACTCATCTTCTCGAGAAGAATACTCCATTCATCTTCTCTAATGAATGCATCCAAGCTTTCCAAACGTTAAAGAATAAACTTACGGAAGCTCCGATCTTGATTGCCCCAAACTGGGATCTACCATTCGAACTTATGTGCGATGCAAGTGATTACGCCATAGGGGCAGTTT
The DNA here is from genome assembly GCA_026074375.1 of Tanacetum coccineum. Taxonomy (NCBI): domain Eukaryota; kingdom Viridiplantae; phylum Streptophyta; class Magnoliopsida; order Asterales; family Asteraceae; genus Tanacetum; species Tanacetum coccineum. The sequence goes on along the minus strand of BQNB010051017.1, from coordinate 24,811 downwards.
TGGGGCAACGTCATGAAAAACACTTTCGGCCTATCCATTATGCTAGCAAGACGATGACCGAGGCTGAATCTAATTACACCACGACGGAAAAGGAAATGTTAGCCGTGGTGTATGCATTCGAAAAATTCCGGTCTTATCTTATCATGAACAAAAGCATAGTGCATACGGACCATTCCGCTCTCAAGTATCTCTTTGCCAAAAAGGATGCTAAAGCGAGATTGCTCCGATGGGTTCTCCTCCTCCAAGAATTTGACTTTAAAGTTCTTGACACAAAAGGAGCCGAGAACCTCGCAGCCGATCATCTGTCCCGATTAGAAAACCCGTATGAAAACGTTCTCGACCCTAAAGAGATTAATGAAACATTTCCTCTCGAGACGTTAAGTATGGTGACTTTTCGTGGTGATTCTAGTACCCCGTGGTTTGCCGACTTTGCAAATTACCACGCGGGTAACTTCGTTGTGAAGGGCATGTCAACCCAACAGAAAAATAAGTTCTTCAAGGACGTGAAACATTATTTTTGGGATGACCCCTTCTTGTTTAAAATTTGTGCGGATCAAGTGATCAGGCGATGTGTGCACGGCAAGGAAGCTCTCGACATTCTCGAGGCTTGCCACAATGGACCCACCGGGGGACATCATGGTGCAAACCTAACCGCCAAAAAGATCTTTGATTCCGGCTTCTTTTGGCCCACCATTTACAAGGATGCCCACGAGTTTGTCAAAAACTGTGACTCGTGCCAACGACAAGGAAAAACTTCGCAACGGGATGAGATGCCTCAAAACTCCATCCAAGTTTGTGAAATCTTTGACGTTTGGGGCATTGACTTTATGGGCCCGTTCCCGTCTTCACGAGGGAACAAATATATTCTCGTGGCCGTTGACTACTTGTCAAAATGGGTTGAAGCGAAAGCGCTCCCCACCAATGATGCCAGAGTCGTTTGCAAATTCCTAAAATCTCTCTTCGCCAGATTTGGTGCCCCTCGAGCTATCATAAGTGATCGCGGAACTCATTTCTGCAATGACCAATTTGCAAAGGTCATGCAGAAATATGGAGTCACTCACCGTCTCTCCACCGCGTATCATCCACAAACAAGTGGGCAAGTCGAGGTGTCAAATCGTGGTTTGAAACGTATCCTTGAAAGGACCATAGGTGAAAACCGTGCTTCCTGGTCGGACAAACTAGATGATGCACTATGGGCCTTCCGCACAGCTTACAAAACGCCCATCGGGTGTACTCCTTACAAGCTTGTGTATGGAAAGGCATGCCATCTTCCGATCGAGCTTGAGCACAAAGCCTATTGGGCCTTGAAACAAGCAAACTTTGATCTTTCTACTGCGGGTGATCACCGGAAAGTTCAACTCAATGAACTTAACGAACTTCGTGATCATGCCTATGAGAACTCATTGATCTATAAGGAAAAAACAAAGAGAATCCATGACTCCAAGATCAAAAATCGCGTTTTCAACGTCGGTGATCGAGTCCTCCTCTTTAATTCAAGATTGAAGATTTTCTCGGGCAAACTAAAATCCCGTTGGAGTGGACCATTCACCATCACTCAAGTCTTTCCTTACGGCACTGTTGAGCTATCTCAAGCCAACGGGCCGAATTTCAAAGTGAATGGTCATCGTGTTAAGCACTACTTTGGAGGGGACGTACCACAATTGGTAGTCCCGGATCTCCAAACATTCCCTAATGTCCAATAAATTCAGGTGACGGGTCAAGCATAGCGACCTTAAACAAGCGCTTCGTGGGAGGCAACCCATGCTTATCCGTAGTTGTAATTGTATGAATAAGTGTTGTTTGTTGTGTGAGATAGCTTGTCTTTTCTATCACCCGTGTTTCGTGTTGTTGTTGTTTATTGTCCAGGATTGCCCGGATTGTGAAGGCTCTCGTATTCTCGGTTTTGTCTATTCGATCACTCGAGCTTCAAATCCTCAGCTTCATTTTGGGAATCCCGATATCCTAATCTAATCGACTAACGTTTTATCATTTGGCATACTTCATAAACGGCCTTAGGATAACGTAGTACCCTTCAAAACATCGAGGACGATGTTTAGTACTAGTTTGGGGGGGTATCTTCGATTTGATTGCTCCTGCAGCCAATGTACCACGTAAGCACCGATATTTTCACCACAATTTTTGCAAAATACCAAAAAAAATGAAAAATTTTTAAAACTTTTTCAAAATAAAAATAAGTGTTAATGTCACATTTTAGACTTTTCTTTGGAAGAAAAGAGAAATAATTTTTTGACTGGATCGGGCGTATTGAGCCCTAACTTAGTTCCTTCAGGCGAGCTTTCACAATTCTATTGCTTGAATTTTAAAAAAGGTGAAGAACAAGAAATGATAGGTTAAATATAAGTTTATGTGTTAGCAGAGATTCGTCACAAACTTATAGAATAACTGTTTCCTTTTCTCCCATAAGCTTCATAAATCCACCTAATCATACGTGTTTGTTCAACTAAGTCAATCGATGTTTCAGAAAAGCTTCAAATTTGTAACTTTGATTCTTTAAAGCAAGGTTTTGAAATATAAAATGCCAAAGAATCATGAATGAAGTATGATGCAGAAATGCACGAATATTGTAATTATGCTAATGAAGCAAACATTTGATCATATAGGAGCTAGTAAAAGATGGTGTCGTGATATCCCACCCGCTAACCACGAGGTGGTGGTTTCAAACTAAGACGTCTTTACTTCTAGGGATTTTGTGTGTTTGATATCCTCACTTGGAAGAAAGGTCTAGGACTGGAGCGGTTCAAACTAAGACACCGATCCCTTAGCCATATAGGAATAAGGTGTAGTGATGTGATTCCCACTACGCTAGCAACGGGATGGGTTTTCGAAACTAAGAATACCGATCGTTGGTTTGTGATATCCTACTAGGAAGCGAGGCCTAGGTAGGTGTTCAAACTACGCAACACATTCCTAGCTTTAAGAACTAATGAAAAAAGAAAAATATGTTTGCAAAAAAGTTTCATGTTAAAAGCAAGTTTTACAAGTACCAAATAAGTTGTTGCTTAGATCAGTGATTCATCTTGAATTATGACTATGAAAAAAGTTGATCTAAAGCTGGTTAAAACGAGCACACACATTCAAATCATATAATCCATGTTGGGAGTAAAAAGTTCACAAGTCCTAAGTTATAGGGCCTAAACATCTAAACTTATATCGACAATGATCTTGTTTAATTGCTTAGCTTGGGACTTGTGAAAAATCGGGGACGATGAAATTATCCGTCAAGACGTCCGTGGATTATTCTACGAACGTTTCTCATTCTATGATCCCATTGTTGATAAAATAAGGAAGTCAAACATATGAAAAAAATGAAGAAAACCAAAAAAACAAAAAAATAAAAAAATAAAAAAAAATAAAAAATAAAAAAAATTAGAGTAATTATGTAAATATAAAAATTGGTGAGAACCGAGACTTGTCGAGGCTATTGATTCTTTTATTTCCTTTGGTAACACTTGGCTACTTTTCAAGTTATTAGTCAGGGATTTTGAGATTTTTGGTTTCTCGAGTGCTTACTTCATAGCATTGCGTGGGACACGCAACATCTTAGTTTGGGGGATTTTGGTATGTGCTTAATCACACATACCTTTTACCTTTAAAAACGAGCTAAAATAACCAAAAACGGTCTCAAAATGCCAAATATATGCTTGTTTTGCTAATTGTGTTGTGCAGGAACGGATATCTCACAAAAAGACGAAAAACCAAGCAAAAAGCGACAAAACCGGACACGAGAAATCAAAGTCAAGTCAACTCCGAGAAGAAAAAGCAAAGAAAAATATAACTTGAGGGGTCAAAAATGCCAAACCCCTAAGTTATATTATTATATAAACCACAGGGGCTGATTATGCCAATTTGGGAAACTTCATTTATAAAAGAAAGAAAGGGGAAAAAGAGAATGAAAAGAAGAAAGATGTGGAGGGGCTTTTCTTGTACACAAACCAAACATTCCCTTAATCATCTTCAACCTCTCTCTGTCACAACCCAACTTGTATAAAACTTTTCTCCCGCCAATACCAAAACCAGCCCGCATCCTGTTTTGCTCCCATACTTCTCCTGCAAAATCACTCAACATCCTACCAAATCATTTCATCCACCCTACTTTTTCCCCCCCAGCTTTATAAAGTCCATGTTGGCAATCCCTCTCCATTCCCAAAGCACTTCGATGGCTGAGATTGTCTCCAAAGAAGCTCAAAAGAAATCAAAGGCTGGGATTTGCTCTAGATTCACCTCACACAACTAGCACACTTGGTTTTATCTCTCCAAAGAAGCACAAGCTACAAGTCCAAGACTTCGGCTATAAATAGAGCCTTTTGTAAGCCTTTGAGGCGATCTTAGAATCTAGTTCTTAGTTTTTAATTTAACTTAGCTTATTTTCAAGTTATTTACAGTTTTTACTTTCAGCTTGTAACACTTTCAAGTTTTAATGCAAGTTTGAGTTTTTAAAGTCACTTTATAATCCCAAGTGTTAAGTTTCTTAATTGAGTTGTTTCGTGTTCAAAAGCTCTCAATACAGCTTGTTTACAAACTGTTTTAACTAAGTGAACTTAAAAGGTTAAGTAGTTAAGAAATTATCACACCAATCACTCTCAAATATACCTCAGCTTATGTTATGGATGATAAGCCAGTTCTGGATGGGCTTATGGACTCTCACTAGCTTGTTCTATGCAAGCTAGAGCTTGTAGATTCATTGTTTGACCCTGTTTAGAGCAAGGGTTTTGTAAGTCTATCTCTCTTTTTCTTATTATTCTTACTTTCAGCAGAACTGCTTGTTATAAGTTAACACTGCTAGGCCAAATCAGCCTATTTAAGTGCTTATTCTTAATTAAAATTGCTTATAAGTGTCTTATTTTGTTGATAGATAATCTGTTTTTAATTAACTTGAGAGAAAAATGATTTTGAAGGGGTATTTTCAACTAACAGTACTAACCTTAAGTTAGTTCTGCTAGTTAACTTTTGGAACAGCATTAACTTAACACTACCAGTACTAACTCCAAGTTAGTACTGCTAGTTCATTTTCTTGGATTTCAAAGGTAGCAGTACTAACTAACACTAGCAGTACTAACTCCAAGTTAGTACTGTCAGTTAAAACTGTTAGTACTGACAGGTCATTTTAGCTTATCAGCTTATTATTTCAGCTTGTTTAAGATTTCTTTAGATTTTTAGAGTAGATTAAGCTTATTTTAGTGTACTGTTTTCAATAGAACTTAATTGTCTTTTCAAAATAATTTTAAGAGTTAATCAGTTTTAGTTTTCTAGCTTATTTATCATTTTAGTTTATTCCAGTTGCTTATTCCAATTACTAAGTGCTTATTAAGGTTAGGTGAACTTCTGTTTTAGCTTGTTTGCTTATTTATTATTTCTTTAAGTCTTGTTAGCCTAGCAGTACTAACCTTAAGCTAACAGTACTAACTTTAGCCTAGCATTATTCGAGGTATGCTGTTATAATAGAATGGGGTGGGTCGAAGAAGTTTTAGGGTGCTATTATATATTTCTTTAGTTTACGTGTTGTGAAGTTCACCTTTTGGGTCGTGGGGTAACGGTAACTTGTGCGGCGGAGGGTGTGTTTATTTGATCGAGGAGAGGGTTGGGGTTTGGGGATTGTGCTTGTGTAGTTGTTTTGTTGGGGGGGATGAGGAGTGATAGAGGTGAGTGGGCAGCAAACGTACAGCTGAAAGTTATGAAGAAACAAAGGGGTTCGAGTTGATTTGTCTGGGAGTGTATGTGTTTAGTTGAAGTCGGGGAGGAGGTGTTCGTTTTTGATGAGTAATGGTCTGTTTCGGGGGTTGACGGCAGGATGCAGCGGGCGGCACTATCAAGGCGGGGAGGCGGGGGAGAAGGGACAAAGATGTGCGGGCGGTTAGGGGGGGCGGGAGGGTTGTGAGGGGGTAGAATGTCAATAAACAACGAGGTCCGTAGCAGTTTTTTGTTTGATGGATAGGCGGAGGTAGGCCACGAGTACGGGGGAAAGCCGGTGATAAACAAAATGACGGAAAAATGGCGGTTGACTCTGTGGATTAGTTAGGGACTTCGAGATATCCGGACGGGGGGTGGGGGGACGGGGTGTGTCGGGGGGGATGATTTTTTGTTTACTATAGTTTTTTCTCTTGCTTTTGTATGAGTAAGGTGCGTGGTTTTGTTTTTATTTTTTCCCAATTTACTGTTTTTTTTTTCTTTATTTTTTTTTTTTTTTTTTTTTTTTTGTTTGCTTTTTTTTTTTTTTTGAGATGGGCGTGTTAGAAAGAGGTAGATATTGGGGGGTTCGACGTGGGGTGAGTCTGGGGGGTTTTGTATTTTTTTTTGTTCAAAAAAAAAAAAAAAAAAAAACAAAAATAAAAAAAAAAAAAAATTAAAAAATAAAAAAAAAAACAAAAAAATTTAAAAATAAAGATCGAAAAAAAAAAAAATAAAAAAAAAAAAAAAAAAAAAAAAACAAGTAAAGAATAAAGAAAAAAAAAAAAAAAAATAAAAAAAAAAAAAAAAAAAAATAAAAAAAAAAAAACAAAAAAAAAAAAAAAAAAATAAAAGATAATAAAAAAAAAAAAAAAAAAAAAAAACAAAAAAAAAAAAAAATGTAAACAATAAATAAAAAAAAACAAGAAAATATATAAAGTAAAAAATAAAAAAAAATAAAAATAAAAAACAAACTAAAAAAAAAGATTAAAGAAGAAAAAAAAAATAAAAAAAAAAAAAAAAAAATAAAAAAAAAAAAATAATGAAAAAAAAATAAATAAAGAAAAAACAAAAAAAAAAAAAAAAAAAAAAAAAAAAATAACAAAAAAAAAAAAAAAAAAAAAAAAAAAAAAAAAAAAATAAACCAAAAAACACAGAGTGTTTTTACGTTTTTTTTCTTTGCTTTTTTCTTCTTTCTGGTTTACCTCCTCTTACGGTGATTTAAAATAAAATGTCTTTTTTTTTATTTTATCTTAATATAATACCTCGTTTTGCTTTTAACTCAAACATGCTTCCCCGAAACCTCCACATAAAGTTAATATGAAATATATAAGCATGTGAGGACACATGAAAATATTAGCTCTCCTCCCCTATTCATATGATATGGCAAAAAAAAAACAAACAAACACTACCAATCCAAAAAAAAAAAAAAAAAACTTGACCTGTACAATGGAATATTTTGAATTTTTATTACAATACGAGTTCGGGATTCGCTCCTAACAAGTTCACGGAATGTTTTATGATAATTCCTCAATTGAGAATATTATATATTGGTATTTTACCAATTTATGAATTTTATTTCTTTTTTATGGACAATGTTTTTATATTTTTGGTTTTTCTTTTGTTTTTGTATGATAATTATACTAGTAAAAGAAAATGAAAAATATTTTTGTACTTTTTATGTTTTTATAAAGAAAATATTCACAGATTCAAACACAATGGTCAAATGTAATGAAATTCGTTTCACAGCCTCCCCGGCAGCGGCGCCAAACTTTGACTCGCGTAAACTTAACCCTCCTTATATATAGATAAATTTAAACAAATATAAATACACAACAAGGATCAGAATCCGCGAGACCAAGAAAACCGGAAGCAGTATAGAGTGTTCCCGGGTCGTTATGTCCCAACGAGGCTTGAATGGAAAATCGATCGACGATTGATGATTGATGTTTGAATATGACAAGGATGTGAATATGATTGGATACTAAACCTAATAGGCAAATGAACACAAAGATAAACAAAGAACATAAGCTGGAACAAGAATAAAAGCTAGAAATAGCAAAAACACTTAAAACTTTTACACAAAGGCACAAATAAGTTCAAATAAGCTTAAGACAAATCAAATAAGCTAAACTAACTCTAAATAAGCAAATACAAAAAGCAATTAAGCTAAATTAAACAAGATAACACAACAGTACTAACAACAGTATTAACTACCAGTACTAACTTGAAGTTAGTACTGCTAGCCTTAACAAAACACGATTAAACAAGAAATAAGCAAATAAGCTAAAACAGATATTCACCTAACCTTAATAAGCACTTAGTAAAAGGAATAAGCAACTAGAATAAACTAAAATGACAAATAAGCTAAAAAACTAAAACTGGTAAACTCTTAAAATTATTTTGAAAAGACAAATAAGTTCTACTGAAGACAGTAAACTAAAATAGGCTTAATCTACTCTAAAAAGCTAAACCAATCTTAAATAAGTAGAAACAATAAGCTAGTAAGCAGAAATGGACTAACAGTACTAACAGTACTAACTAACAGTACTAACTTGGAGTTAGTACTGGTAGCTTTAAGTTAGTACTGTTCCAAAAGTGAACTAGCAGTACTAACTACAGGTTAGTACTGCTAGTTGAAAATACCCCT
>BQNB010051017.1:0-11496 GCA_026074375.1 Tanacetum coccineum | reverse complement strand
TAAAGAGCATGGATGTTAGTACCCAAAATATTAGACAAATAACGTGTATAATAATCATTCGTCGCTGCTCGAAAAGACTTCAATATCCACGTCTAAACAAAAATTTATTTCATTTACTATACATTAAAGTTATAAAATAAATGTCCAATTCAATATTATAAACTATATTATGACATACCTTGAATGCCCAAGTAAAGCCAGTGATCGAATAACTTTTTTTTATCAATTTCATCTGTAGGCAGAGTGGCATATAAGGCCGACCAACGTCTAACATTTGCATCCTTTAGTTGCTGGTACAATGTTGGCCATACATGCGAAACCCAAGGATACTTGTCCTAACCTTCTCTATCATTCGCTAACCTTAATATCCAATTAGGGACAGGACGTTTATCCTCAAGGCCTAATAAAACTAACTGTAATATGCCTAGACAACAAAGGCTAACAGCATCGTTGTCGTCTAATTTTTTTAACTCCTCACTATTAATCAACGCGGCAACATGTTTCCCTATAATAGGTTTACCATCTAAAGATGAAGAAAACACCCTATGCCTAAAGGGAATTCGCTCTTCCTCGTTATTATAATCAGTACAATTCTCTACTTTAAACTTTAACCCAGTTACAAGGCAAAATTCTTCCCTACCAAATTGAATTTGAAAATAATCAACTACATGGTAATATAAAGGAATATTTTTATTTTCATCGCATGTTAACTCTAATTGGCGACCCAACATAAAATGTATTAAAATACAATTCTCAGTCCAATCCTCTTGATCTAAGAACCTACCAAAACAGGTTTGCCTAAATAACGCTTCATGTGTAGTGCCCCTAATTAAACCTCTAATTTTTTTTATCAAAGTTAACTTACTCCTACATGTCACAAGAACACGTGGTTCCTAAAATTCAACATAAACATATATTAATACAAATATAAACATCAAATACAAAATACATAATTATTTAACATAAAAAAATTATACCTCGTAATCGCTCAAATCCATATTATTAACGCAGCAACAAAAAATCGATACGTTCACACAAACACCGGAGCAAAACAACCTAAAATCCACCATAAAACTCAAACCAGCCAACAAATTTTAGGATAATTCGTTCGAATCAACTACTGCTATTTGCTTTTTAATTGAACTATGAATTTTACATTCATTCATCTATCATTTATATGATCGGAATTGTGAAAAACTACAAATTCATTTTGCTAGATATGGCATTGCATTAGTCATTTCATTCCATAGAATTATAAAATCAAGGCCCGTGTAGGATCGTTTAAATCATAACACGGGTGATGATTCGAGTGGTTTAGCTAGTTTCTAGTGAGAGAAACACAAGAGAGAGATTCTAGAGAGAGAGTGTGTGTATGTGTTTTGAAGTGTAAAAGATTTGACTAGCTTGCCTCTTCCAAAGTTGGAAGAGGCTTATATAGTTTTTACAAAATACCGGGTATTAGTACCCGACTTAAAACCGAAAGACATACGATTAACTATTAAACTACAAACTATTATAAACAATAAATATACGGGGTGACCGAGTCTTTTACTCATATCTAACAATAAATAAGTAGTACTCCTAGCTTGTTTAAATCCCAGAAACATATTTATTAGTCAAACCTGCCCTATCTATATTTTTTTCGTCGTCACTATTATTAAACAATATATATGTTGTTCACTTTCTATTTTCTTTTTTATATAAAAAAATAAATATGTATCCAAAACAAAAGACTAACTATTTTGGCTCACTTGAGAACCTTCCTGCAAACCATGCATTTGTTTGCGTGGAAGTATGCATGGATCCCATTAATCACAGAACGATCAATAATGAAAAGAAAAACATATGGAAATAAATATTTTCTTAATTATACGCATGCATGTATGTTTGGCAGGAGTAGAAGGCCGGTATTATTAATATTTGGATGCAAGACTATTAATTTATAAATATTCGTTACATCTTCGCTATTTAGCGTTTTACACATATTGGTGGCATAGATGCCTTATTCATATGCATGTCATAATACATATAACATCTGTGCCGCGAATGATTTTCCCGACCTAAATTCATAAATGGAACTTTACCTAAGAACTTCCACGAGTAGTCAATCTTTAATAACAACCACACGGTATTTACCTCGGCAATTGATTGCTTGAACAACTGTAACTCTTTTTCAGGGAGTATGGTTGTTTCAACCGGATCAAATATAACAAAGCTATCATAGCCGGTGTTAGATATACTAAACTGCGACCGAGCAAAGCTACTAATCGGATAACCATGTATCGCTATTGACGTCAACTGGTATGTTGCGATAATCGCGAATGGGTTTACTTCCCCATTTGTATAGAAAACAGGGGATATTGTTGCATTCCCACTCATCGTCACGGCTGTGGTGTTCAGAAATTCGTACTCGATGTACAAATTTCTTACGTCCACGTGGTCGACTTGAATGCGACCGGCGTCGTAGTAAATAGGCACGTTGAAGATAGTAAGTAAGAAAGTAAGTACCACCACAACGAAAGTAATCACCCCCATTATTTCTTTAAATATTTTCCATGTCCTCCTGTAAGGGTGTAGTGGAGGTGGTGGTGGTGGAGGTGGTAGTGGAGGTGGTGGTGGTGGTGGTGGTGGTGTCTTATCATATGAAATGGAATATTGATCCTTCATATTTGAACTTAAAAAACGTGTTTTTTAATAGCTATAAACTATTTAAAACCATAATAGAATGGTTAAATACTTGCAAACCACAAGCATATAAAATAAATACCGCATATTAACACGGTTAAAATTAATACGATATGACGTTTTGACTTACATATGTTAATAATTAGTGAGATGTAAGTTATCTATGATTAACAAACATACGAAAACTCCGATACTTTTCAACGTATACAAACTATCAGGCTTGTGTTCTAACAAGGCCGTCTTGTGCCTTTCGGAGGCATAAAGCGAAAATATAATCTGTGAATTTCGAAAATATAATCTTGGCTAGCATATCACTTCTTCCTTATACAACAAATGCAAATAGTGCCTTGACAAGTTGAAACTATGATAAAACCATCTTTAGGAATGTGTTTTATGCAGAATTGATCCCAAATACTAATTCCGCAAAGTTTAGGTTTAAAATCCACAAGTTAATGCTGTTACATCTTTACCTGCCATGCAACCAAAATATCAAAAAACTTTATGTTTAGAAAAACTAATAAATCAATCAGTCTAGGCATTGTTCTAAAGTGATGAAAGCTTTATATACTTAAAAAAAATCTAAAAGCGTAAAAAATATTTTTTTAATTTTTATATAATATACATATTTGTAATAAATGAAATATAAAAATCCGCAGTAACATGCAAACTATATTAACCTCGTTATATCTAGTCATGAAAATATAGCAACTTTACGATAGTTATGAATTAAACTAACAAATGAGAGCTACTAAAGCAATACCAAGGCGATGGCAAAATTCTTGTGGCCCAACAACAATCGTTTCAGTAAAACTTGTAAACAATAGAAATGGACACATATGATTGGTTGATATCAACACACAAGGATTTAAGATATACAAACCATTGGATTGGATTTGATCCAATGATGTATACGTGATACAAGGCCGTCTCGTGCCTTTTTGAGGCATAAAGCGAAAACATGATCTAGAAATTTCTGATATTTAAAGTTTCGGATAATGGTCTTATGTTTTTGAATATTCGAAATTATGTATCTAAATGTTTTGAATTTTTGTAAAACTTATATAAGTTCCAAAGTGACGATTCATATATCCTTATTTTTTAATCAATTCCAACTAATTTTTTGGATATCCGAATATGTATATTTTTTAACACCCCTAATTGCAGTCGTTTAGATACGTCTTACATTTTTTATTTCATTCATATTAGCAAGTTTTACGAGTTATATCATATACTTCAAAAATCTTAGAAAGCAAGAGATACAATAGGAAGCATAAAACTTAAGGTATATACAGGGGTCTAGAATTTGAAGGCCTTAAAAAATCCAAGGCATAAAGCGGTAGCTTTAATATCTTTACCCTCGAGACGCCTCTGTGTTCTACGCATGTACTCTTTACTCAATTTTTTTCCAAAAAACATATAACCAAAATTGCGACTTATTTTGAACTATGTTGCGAGAATGTTTAGTGAAACTAATAGGCGTTTTATTTTATACTCAAATATTGTGTCACTACTTCATGTCCTTCGCAGTTTATATTGTGACAAGATGTGTGCGGCTTATGATTCTAGCAGCACAAATATTTAGTAGTTAGAAGCACGCCCGCCCGAAGAAGAATCCTTAGACACGTTCTTATCGCAGGAGGAGAAGAGATGAAAGAAGGATGAGGATCCTCTATATTGTATAATATAACGTAAAACTCTAGAGAGGGGAAGCAAGGCCGATTATGACTTATGACACGTACGTGAATTTCAATTTTATAATTAAATATAGAAATTTACAACTTAATTATGGAGACAGACTAGACTTTTTGTTCATATACATGGATCGATCTTGTTTGTTCAACTCTTTTGGTATTATTGATTTAGTTTGGCGATGGATAGACAATAGAAGCACCAACATATACATGATGAAGAGGATATTTGCCAAGTTTACAAGGAAGAAAAACAATATAAATAAGTAGTACTCCTAACTTGTTTAAATCCCACAAACATATTCATTAGTCAAACCTGCCCTATCTATATTTTTTTCGTCGTCACTATTATTAAACAATATATATGTTGTTCACTTTGTATTTTATTTTTTATATAAAAAAATAAATATGTATCCAAAACAAAAGACTAACTATTTTGGCTCACTTGAGAACCAACCATTTGCGTGGAAGTATGTATGGATCCCATTAATCACAGAATGATTAATCAATAATGAAAAAAAAAACATATGGAAATAAATATTAATTTTCTTAATTATACGCATGCATGCATGCATGTTTGGCAGGAGTAGAAGGCCGGTAATATTAATATTTATAAATATTCGTTACATCTTCGCTATATACACATATTGGTGCCCTTATTCATATGAATGTCATAATACATATAGCATATGTGCCGAGAATGATTTTCCCAACCTAAATTCAATAATGGAACTTTACCTAGGAACTTCCACGAGTAGTCAATCTCTAATAATAACCACACGGTTGTTTCCTCGTCAATCGATTGCTTGAGAAACCGTAACTCTTTTTCAGGGAGTATGGTTGTCGTCGGATCGAATATAACAAAGCTATCATAGCCGGTGTTAGATATACTAAACTGCGACCGGGAAAAGCTTCGTATCGGATAACCCTGTATCACTATTGACGTCAACTGGTATGTTGCGATGACTGGGAATGGGTTTACTTCCCCAGTTGTATAGAATTCAGGGTATATTGTTGCATTCTCACTCATCATCACGGTTGTGGTGTTCAGAAATTCGTACTCGATGTACAAATTTCTTACGTCCAGGGGTTGACTTGAATACGACCGACGTCGTAGTAAATAGGCACGTTGAAGATAGTAAGTAAGAAAGTAAGTACCACCACAAGGAAAGTAATCACCCCCATTATTTCTTTAAATATTTTCCATGTCCTCTTGTAAGGGTGGGGTGGTGGTGGTGAAGGTGGTGGAGGTGGTGGTGGTGGAGGTAGTGGTGGTGGTGGTGGTCACTACAAGAAAAAGTAGAATAGGTGACAGACTTTTCCCGGGAGACATTTGTCTCCCGGGAAAGATCACTAAACGACAAAAGTCCGTCTGACGTGGCACCAATTCTTATAGACTTTTTAGTCAAAGTTTGAAGAGAGTTTCCCAAGCGACATGTCGCCTGGGATAACTTGGTTAAAATTTGACCAAAAATCTCAGCGAAAATCTTGGCGGCATTTTTTCCCGCTCACTTTCTCGGGCGACATGTCGCCCGGGAAACCTTTTAATTTTTTTGAATCACGTGAATGCTTAAGCGTGGTGATTAGTGTTAATTAATGTTTTATTATAATTTAACAAAAATATTTAACGAAACTCCTGGCGGTAATTTTTCCCGCTCACGTTTCCCGGGCGATATGTTGCCCGTGATTATGTATTTTATTAAAAAATTTAATGATGCTTTTAAATCTTTATTATTTATAAAATATATTTTATAAATAATAATTTATAAAGATACTTATAAAATATAAAATTATTATTTAAAATATATAAATACTAAAAAAACATTTTGATTTCTTGTGTGGTTTTAAAATACGCGTTTAACATAAAACTGTATAAAAACTATATAAAAAAACACACCATTTTCTCGGTTCATTGTGTGGTTTTAAATAATAACTATATAAAAAAACACTCTGTTTTCTCGGTTCGGTCAGGATGTGAACATGATATACCGTATACTTTTTCAAGATGCACATTCGTCAAGTAACACAAAAACAAACATTTATATAGTTAAATATTATACGAACCACTTGTAGTAACACAAGTGACTTACAAACAGACACTTAAACATATTAGAACGATAATCATACGAGACTTACAAACCGACGCTTAAAGCATACTAATTACATTCCAAATGACAAACTACTCCAAATCAAGTTTTCCCATGTTATTGTAAACTTCATGAAATAGTGCGGCTGAATTAACTGTGTGTTGTTCCGGATGCATATACATATCCACCATTGCCTCGAGTACCATTATCTTATCAAGCAAATGCTTGCAGTTTGAGCACTCTACATTTCTTGAAATTCCCGGAGAATAGCGTGGAGGTCTTGAAGATCCTCGAAAATAAATTGGAGTCGATGAACATCCTGGTGAATAAATTGTAGTCGATGAAGATCCTGGAGAATAAATTGGAGTCGTTGAAGCTCCAGGAGAACCAACCAGTAGACGAACTCATTTCTCTTTCCATAATTTTTTTTTCCCAAAACACTAAACCCTAAACCCTAAACCCTAAACCCTAAACCCTAAACCCTAAACCCGAAACCGAAACCCGAAACCCGAAACCCGAAACCCTAAACCCTAAACCCTAAACCCTAAACCCTAAACCCTAAACCCTAAACCCTAAACCCTAAACCCTAAACCCTAAACCCTAAACCCTAAAACCTAAACCCTAAACCCTAAACCCTAAACCCTAAACCCTGAACCCTAAACCCTAAACCCTAAACCCTAAACCCTAAACCCTAAACCCTAAACCCTAAACCCTAAACCCTATTTATTATTACGGTATCACCCATTATCATTCACATCTCATGCATAAATAGTGTTACCTTAAAAATTGACGATTCAACATAATTCTAAATATAAAGATTTGCTATTTATCGTGGGAAAAGATTAAAGAATGATTAAAAACCATTCAAACCCTAGACCATTCTCGGCTTTCTAAATAGTATTCAAGGTAAGGAAACTACAATGTAGCCATGTATTATAGGGTAATGGTATCTACAAGACCGAAGTCTTGATGAGTCTCCCCGAACCTTAACCTTGCAACTAGATAGTACTTTTGCAAATTACGTCATTAATAAATATTAAATCTTTAATTTAAAATCACATTATGAACTATAAATTGCTAGTCTCGACGTGGGAGGTTAAGGTATGAACCCTAACATTATAGATAACCACACCCGATTGTCACATAAGACTTTGCAATTAATAGCTCATAATAAATCTTATTTCGATAATCATTAGTCATGTTTATATTTGTTTTTCGAAAAAACCGATTATTTTCTCACGAGTCAAGAACATAAAATAAAACATATAAACATAAACTAAACTAAATAACAATTAACAATTAAGAACATGCAAACATTAAATATGATCCTAATTATCTAATAATTAATGCCTATATTCATATAAGGCTCCTTCGTCCAATGACTCCGACCACATACATCGAATTAATCGATTGCGTAAGCCTTATATAAATAAAGACCACATAGCACATAATTTTTTTTAAATTTAGGACCCATTAATTCTTTAGCAAGGTCTTCCCGAGCTCGTGAATTCTGGATCTTACCAATTATATCTAATATAAAAATTTACGTCAAGTCTAGATCATCATATTTGCATTAAAATCTTTTTAACACTTAACAAGATTAATATCATATATCGTATCCATGAAAGATTTGCATGGATCTATCATGGATCTTTATTAACAATTAATAAAAAACTGAAAACAATTAACAATTAATAATAAACAAGTTTTAAACAATATAAAATTGCATACAACCTAGATCTTGTCTAATTAATTTTATTATCCATAAAGATCCAATATTTTTATAAAAAAATCGCCCAACGGGGCTTAAAATTAGTCAAGAAACACTAGTTTGTCCAATTTTAACCTTGTAATTAAAGATTCTACATGTTGGTTCGTGATGCCACTGTTGAATTTTATGACCTAATTAACCAATTAATAACACGAGTACGCGGCGGAACAAATAGATCACGTATAGAATACATTAATTAACAAGGGATTGAAAATGTGTACCTTTTAGCAATTAACGAAACACCGGTCTTCAATATACGCGTGTGTATAACGTCACACGCAAAACCTCTAGGATTAAAAGTATAATCCCTCTAAGCTTCCACACACAATACGTTCTTAGCAAACAACGAAGTATGCTAGTACTAGTAGTGTTTTAGCAACGATCACCTCTTCGTTCTTGATTCAATCAACACACGAACACAATCACCACAGTGGTGGCAGTGGTACACGATCGACACAAAAACCCTAAAGGGTTGTTTGTACGGTTGGAGAGGGGAGAAACAAACCGAAAACCCTTGTGAGGGTTTGTAGCCGATCGACCAAAATGAGAGCACAAGGAGATTTTTAAGGTATTGACTTTCAAGCATTAACCTAAAAAATGGCCCGTTGTCCTCCTTATATAGTCATATTACTTGCCTTGCAAGTAAAGTAATCCCACCTCCTCATAGAGGGGATATTCGGCCGACCAAAAGGAAAGAAGGGAGAAAAACCAAACTTTCCTTTTTTCGGTTTTGCATATAAGTCTCTAATGTTTAACTATTAAACATTTAACTAATATTAATTATTGATCGTTTACTAAAACACTAATTAAACGTTGTTTCACATATTAACGTGTGCGTCCCTTTAGGCTCGAATAAATAATCCGGACATATATTATTTGTACATTGTCATATTCCAACAAAAAGAAGTAAATTTTAAAAATAAGATAAAAATCTGTTAAAACTAAATTTAATAATATTTTGGATATATGTGAGTATTAAGAAATTTTATAAGGATATTGATGTAATTATTGAGTTCACCAACGATATAGATGTAATTCTCCTATATATGGTCACGCACCATATATAGCTATATTGTATAATATAACATAAAACTCTAGAGAGGGGAAGCAAGGCAGGTTATGACTTATGACACGTACGTGAATTTCAATTTTATAATTAAATATAGAAATTTACAACTTAATTATGGAGACGGACTAGATCGATCTTGTTTGTTCAACAGAGGGGTCTCGGAGGGGTGTGCAAGAGGTGCAGTCGCACAGGGCCTCCACTTGTAAAGGGCCACATTTTTATTAATTTTTAACATAAATACGTATAATATTAAACATATATGAGCAATGTAATTTAATTATATATGCGAATGCCCATTAATTACACTTTCGGATAAATCCCAATACAAAGGCCCATTAGCATCCACCTAAAAGAAGCCCGTTCACAAAGTCATGCCATGCCTCGCCTGCTAAATTCTCCAACACGTATGAGTACCCATGCAGGGGACCATTGTCCCCTATCTATCACTAAGGGTTAAGGAAGCACCATCAATTATTAAACTATTATCTAAGTTTTGTATGAATATCTTCACACGTGCAAATTAAGAGCGATGATTGTGGCTTTGATCTTACTAACATATTTTTTATATTATAAGTGAAAATATATGAGATATTGATATCTAATAGACGATTATTTAAGTTTTGTAAAAATATATTCTCACGTGCAAATTATGAGCAAGGATTGATAATTGGATCTTACTAGCATATTTTATATACTAGAAGTGCAAAAATAGAAGATATTGATGTTTAATAGACGATTATTTAACTTTTATAAAAATATCTTCACGCGTGCAAATTATGAGCAAAGATTAAAGCTTTGATCTTACTAGCGGTTTTTTATATTAAAAGTACAAAACTAAGAGATATTGATGTTTAATAGATAATTATTTAAATTTTTAAAGAATATCTTTACGCGTGCAAATTATGAGTAATTATTGAAATTTGGATCTTACTAACGTGTTTTTTATATTGGAAGTGCAAAAATAAAATATTGATGTTTAATAGACGATTATTTATGTTTTGCAAGAAAATTCCCTTATAGAAATTATAAGAAAGCATTGAAGATTTGATTTTACGAGTGTATTTTTTATACTAGAAGTGCAAAAATTTAAGATATTCATGTTTAATAAATGATTATTTAAGTTTTGTTAAAATATCTTCACTCGTGCAAATTATGTGAGCAAAAAATTGAAGACATTGATCGTTACTAACGTATTTTTATACTAGAAGTAAAAAATATGAGATATTCATGTTTAATATACTATTATCTAAGTTTTGTATGGATATCTTCACATGTGCAAATTATGAGCAATGATTGAGGCTTTGATCTTACTAGCATATTTTTTTATATTAGAAGTGCAAAAATAGAAGATATTGATGTTTAATAGACAATTATTTAATTTTTGTAGTAATATCTTCACTTTGTCAACATTATAAGAAAATATTGAAGCGTTAATCTTACTACGTATTTTTTATTTTAGAAGTGTAAAAATATAAGATATTCATTTTTAATTGATGATTATTTAAGTTTTGTAAGAATATTTTCACTCGTGCAAATTATGAGAAAATATTAGAGCAGTGATCTTACAAGCGTATTTTTTATAGTAGAAGTTAAAAAATATGAGATATTCATGTTAAATAGACTATTATCTAAGTTTTGTAAGAATATCTTCACACGTTTAAATTATGAGCGATGATTAAGGCTTTGATCTTACTAGCGTGTTTTTTATATTAGGAGGTATAAAAATATGAGATATTGATATCTAGTAGATGATTATTTAATTTTTGTGAGAATATATTCACACGTGCAAATTATTAGCAATGATTTATGATTTGATCTTACTAATGTATTTTATATATACTGGAAGTGCAAAAATATGATATATTGATATTTAATAGAAAATTATTTAAGTTTTGTAAAAATATCTTCATGCGTGCAAATTATGAGCACGGATTGAAACAATTCTCTTACTAGCGTATTTTTATACTATATGTGTAAAAAATATGAGATATTCATGTTTTATAGACGATTATTTAAGTTTTGTTAGAATATCTTTGCGTGTCCAAATTTTAAGCAAGTACAAAGGTTTTAATCTTACTAGAGTATTTTTGTACTAAAAGTTTAAAAATGTAAGATATGATATGTTAGATATTAGAAAAAGACTCGGTCACCCCGTGTATTTTACTGTTTATTATAGCTCGTAGTTTAATAGTTAAT
>BQNB010051016.1:0-41221 GCA_026074375.1 Tanacetum coccineum | reverse complement strand
TTGTTAACATTGATGTTCTTATTCTTATTCGGCTGCGTATATTCAATGTTTTCGTTATCATAGATGTGCTTAGATCAGGGATTAACACGGGTGAGTAGCGCTTACTGTGCTGGTGTACTGGACAATGGGTATATATCATGTCAATTTCATTTGGTGTCTTGGTCAGACACCGGTAGGGCAAAAATACATTTGGCATATTATATGCTACATAAATTAGATTCAGTGTCATGAGCTTAGCGCAACTGTAAATACATTTTATGTGATACTGTATCTGTTATAGTAGTCATATATTTTAGAAATCTTGTGTCCACACTACTTTGTTGAACATTACTGGTTATTAAACATTTTTTCATTATACTGCGGTGAAGCAGTAGACATTATTCTCTTTTGAATTCAACATTTACATTTACCAAAATCTATGAACTCACCAACTTTATGTTGACATTTGTAAGCATGTTTTTCTCAGGTGAATTAGATGCTTGGATTATCTGATGTGCTTTGGAGTCTAAATTGACAAGATTTCATTCATGGATTTCTACTTACATACAAATGATCAAACCTCGTTGTATTGTTTTCAAGCTTTTTGTGGTGATGTAATTATAGGACAAATGTTATATCAATTTCAAAAAAATCAACGAGATTATTTTTCAAACGACACATTTAGAGGTCGTTCTCTTGTATCCTGTGCTGTTGTATTATGAAGTAACGCCCCCGGACATTACTTCCACTGCGACTCATTTTTGGGGGTGTTACATGTTTGGGCACAAAGTGATGGTTTGTGCTGCTTGAAGAATTAAAACTGGTAGCTTTGTTTGATAACAGTTTCAACTGCTAGTTTCGTCCGATAAATGAGTTAATGCTGTCAGTTATGTTTAATTATGTTCGATATCAGACAATATATGATTTTTGTTCTCCCACACAACAGAGATGGATGACACACAGAGGAAGGAAGTTTTTGGATTTTGGTTTTGATTTGAACTGTTCTTAAAGTTTAAAGGTTCGTATTTTTGGATCTATACAAGATGTGGTTACGAAGATTGTTGTTTATCACTTATTTGACGGTGAAGTGGAATTATTTGGGTTTGTGTTCTTATCATATCTCAAATGGCTTACAACATTCGGAGGTAACTTGTTCATGTTTAGAAACGATGTGACGAAGAATTGACAAATCTAGCAAAGGTGTGTGATTTTTCTTATGGTGCTCAATGCTTACATTTGCTATCACTTTGGTTATGTGTCTCATAGAAGATGAGGATAAATTGTTAAGAGATTGCGGTCTCCCTATACATCGGTTTGGGTATACGTTCGAAGTCACGTGGATAGTGCAAGATATAAGACACAAGTTTAGGTTGTTCTACTTCAGCATCAAGTTTGTTATACTTAGTTTTCTTCATCAGTAATCATTACATAGAGCCTACATAATTGAAGATTCAAGAAATGGTTAACATATAGGTTTCAGGGGAAGCTTAATGTTAAAATGTTTAACCATTTATATGCTACATCGAGGTGAAGGTTTTTACTACTGCTAGTCTTTGTTAATACTGCTAGTGTAAGTTTCTACAACTAAGTTCATTTTTTGCTTAAGAAGGAGTAATGTGGGCTATTTTGGGTCATTGGAATACTTGGATTTAAAAGTGTAATTTTGGTTTCGTAGTTGTGCAAGATCAAAGTTGCATTCTTAGTCTCTATTTGATGATGACAAAAGGAGAAGAAGTTTTGCATGTTTTTGAAACTTGAAGTATCCTTGTAGCTTAAGGGGAAGGTTTTCATTCGTATATTAACTTCAGGGAAGTTTGTGCTTATTTGGTTTTGTCTTTATCTACTAAGGGAAGATTGTTGGGTATTGTATTTGAGTTGATAGACAAAACAGAATAAAAACTAAAGGCACTAAAATAGGTCATTCAAGAATTCTACAAGTCTGTGGAGAATTATTGAAGATTTAGTCAAAGATATCAAAAGGTCTCCTTATAAAGAAAGAAGATAACAGAAGATCAAGTTAAATGTTTAAAAGATTTATGTTTATCTCTTTGTAAAAAACCATAGTTTCTATAGTATATAAGAGAATAAAGGTTATAGGTTTATGCATTCTAGAAAAGTTTGGGTTCTCAATGAGACGTCGATTAAAGAAAAAGGGTGTGTGTACACGTTTGTATGTTAGTAAGTAGACGTCTATCCTTGAGTTTAGCCTCAGGTAAATCAAGGTTTTCCTGATCACATTTACAGTATTATCTTGATCAAATAATATTGGGGCTGTGGTGAATGTTTGGTAAAACCTTGTTATGATAATATTGATTCTACGTTTGAATATTCCGCCTATGTTATCATTATCCTAGATTAGTTCTTAACAAACTAGATCTGCAACGATCTATAGGGTTTCACAATAATTGTTGGGACTTAAAAGACTTCATGGATTCTTAGAAGTTACTACTGCTCAGGTACATAATGGAAATTATGCTAAGTGGTTAGTACTGGTAGTATAATGTTACCACTGCTAGTTACTACTGTTAGTATAATTTAGTACTGATAGCATAAAGTTACTGCTGTTAGTTGAAGTTAAGACTGCTCAGTGTTGAAGACTAAAATATAAGCTAAGTAGTTAGTGTTGCTAGTAGTAAATGTTAAGACTGCTAGTACAAGATACTACTGTGAGTATATATTAGTACTGCTAGTACTAATATTACTATTGCTTGTGTTTATTAGTGCTACTGGTAAAAGGATTACAACTGTTTGAAGACTTTATACTGTCAAGAGGACAAAGACGAATTAAAGAGATAAAGATTATTTGGAGAACAAGAATACTTGTGAAGATAAGTATTGAGATATTTATGTACAAGATATACATAATGTATTTATTTAAAAGATTACGTTTATGTTTAGAAAAGATTAAGATATCTTAGGAATGTATTGTAAGCCGACTAGGACTCCTTAGTCTATAAAAGGAGGCTCTAGGGCATTAGTTGAGATATCACAAAACACGCAGTCATATTCAGTTGTCAAAGTCGATTAAGAAAAGCTTTAAGGCTGTAAACCCTAGTACTAAGTAAAGAGTACTCGTATTATTAATCTAATAATATTGGATCGTTTGAATTATAAGCTTTGTTTTGTTCCAAGTTACCTTTTTCTTATAGCTTAACTTCTAGCTAATTAACGTCGTGTAGATTCCGCATACATCTTAATATACATACAAAGTTTCTACAACAAGTTATTTGTGAATTTATCAGATAACCTTAACCTTAAACAACCTATGGGGGGGAATCGATATAGGAGTTAGGCTCAACAAGTGTGGTATCCAGAGCTTGACTTTCGAAAACTATTGATCTAGAGACATGGCAGCTTGAAATATAACAAATATTTGGTGTCCTCTCTCCAAACGCTTCCCATACTTCAATCTGGGTGAGTATGCACATCGCGTGGGTTCAAAGGATTAAGCAGTACTTCCAATCTAAAGACTATCACTCTGAGAGGTGTATACAAAACTGGTGATTCATGGGTGTTAGTACAACAACCCACAACAGGAGAAATGCTAATCACGTTACAAAGAATCTATACCTATACACTGCTAAGAGAAGAACAAATCAAGAAAGAATGATGTCAGGCAAGGAGCCTGCTGCTGATGGCTCTCCCAATGAAACATCAACTTCCCTTTCAGACCATACGGCCTAATGCCAAAATCAATGTTTGCTTCCATTTCGAAACAACTTGGAGGCACAAAACATCTACCAACTAAAACTTTAAAAGTCACTTTTGAAGCAGCAGTATGAGAATTTTAGTGCAACAAGTACAGAGTCTCTTGACTCTATCTTCAATAGGCTTCAGAAGATAATCAGTAGGCTATGCATTCTGGGTGTAGGTTATTGCCCAAGAAGATTTAAACACAAAATTTTTAAGTACCTACCCACCCCTGATGGAACACTCATTAGTTGTGTGAATGAATAAGCCTGAGTTGAAACTATGAGCAAAGATTGCATTCTCGTACAACAACTATCAAACATTGTTGAACAAAAGAGTAAAATAAATCGTTCGTGTGAAGTTACATGGTGCTCAGAACATGGCCTTCATGACTGCAACCAAGCACTAATAGTAACTAATAATACACTAACAATGCTAGCCACAAGTGAGTACTGCGCTAGCCCATAATGTTAATGCGCTACTCTCACAACCAAGTTAGTACCAACCAAAACGTAAAGATGATAATAATCAGTGTATGCTTTCAGGTAAAAACTAAATGGTTTTCTAATGTCTTACACAGGATAAGAGGCAAATCATGAAGATGGAATTGGATGCAATTGATTGAAGTGGCAGCTCCTCTGCCTAAGTGTGAGGGAAAAGAACGTATATCAAGGACATGAGTAAGACCGATTTTCATTAATTGCTAATCTTATTTGCTGGGTATCGCATAAATCCAAGTTGAGACGTTAGACAACTGTAATACACATAAGTTGGACACTTTCTGCCAGAGAGTGGTAGAGCACCAGAAAGCAAGGAAAGTCAGTTCAGAAATCAAGACAACCTAAGAAGTAAGCGCGAAACCATGAAGACAAATCTTCAAAGGCAATCACGCTGCGGCTCATACGATGCGGTGTAGGTTTTGATTGGAGTGACATGGCAGAAGCATAAGTTCTCGGCAAACAAGTGCTCTAATGGCATATTCAACTCAGAGTATATACTGATACAAACCCGCTCTAAAAATTGCGTCTGAAAACACTATGAAACTCTTAAGAAACAGTGTGATGTTTTGCTTCGCTACAACTTAATGAATCTGAATTTAAAGAAAACTACTATATAAAAGAGGTTAGCAACTCTAGAAGATCAAATTATCACCATAAAAAAGAACATGAGGTTTCTTTTTAAGAGAACGAAGGTAGGAGTCCTTAAAGAGATGTAGCTTAAAAAGTGAGTTTTGAAAACGGTAAGCAAGAAAAAGATGGCATTGATTTAAACAGTGTGAGAAATTTGCTAAGGCCTCAAAAGACATAGACCTAGTTGTTAGGCAAGTCGTATAACTAACAAATGAACCGAAAATGTTTAGGATATAGTGCAGTTTCCTCAACCACACCCTTTGTAAATCTATAATAGACCCTAACAAGCTTGATCTGTCCACATTCTGGTCTTAATGACAGTTCAAAGAGCCTGAGTTCAAAGGTTATGGTCCACTAAGGCTTAGTTGCAACGAGTCTAATGTCGTATGTGATAAAAACATCATATAATTCTAAAGAAATCTACAAGAGGTCTTGTAGCCAGACACCACGTAACACACACACAAGTAGCTTTGTTAAGAGTACACCTAAGGTTGATAAAGAAACTATTTTAACTGTTAAGCAAGGCTAGAGTTTACTAAACCTAAAAATCATGGAAAACCAGTCAAAAAGTCAGTTAGGTATGCAGAAATGTATAGATCACAATCTCCTAGGGGGAATCAGAGGAATTGGAATGGACATAAATCCAATCAACTAGGAAAAGATTTTGTGATGTATAACAAGCCTTGCTTATAATGTGGAAGTATTAATCATTTGCAGATTAATGTGCTAAACATCAAAGAAGAAGGCATAATAACTCCAGAAATAAACTACAATAAGGGAGGATGCCAAAACACACACCCTACGGGTACATAGGAATAGAGTCCTATAAAATAGTTTCTTTTTTGAATACAGCCGCACACCACTTAATATTGTTAGGATCTCCGTTAATACACTAGCTTCACACCCAAAAACAACATTCTTAGTGCAAAATCAAAGACATATCTTTTTTAAACTAGCACAATCAACTGCATAAGAAGCCCTTTTAATACGAAAACATGATTAACTAACAGGTAATTACATCAAACGGTTCACACTTGCGTTAGCCTAGAGTAGATTTCATATTGGCTAGGCAAAATACATCACCAGTTAGTAATTGTTCGGGAAAAAGGGTAAATGTTGTAAAAAGTCCTCAGCATATTGGCGTTGGAGACCTACCAAACCTAATGCTGCATCAATTGCTTTAAAAAACACAACACATGATGCACAAGTCAGATCCACATTCAGTAACCGTGCTTGGAGGTCCCCAAAGGAATCTAATAACCTTATTCTTCTACTCATGTGCAGGGCAAAGCCACCAACATGATGATAATGATTTTGACATGAACTATCTCTCAGAGACACATGACCATAAGAACATAGCATGTAATCTCCCAGATTTCCAGGAGTTTGATGGAGGTTATGTTGCATTTGGAGGAGGTGTATATGGTGGTAGAATTACTGGTAAAGGAACATTTAAGACTGATAATCTTGATTTTAAAGATGTATACTTTGTCAATGAGTTAAAATTCAATCTTTTTAGTATCTCACAGATGTGTGACAAAAAGAACTATGTCCTTTTTACTAACACTGAATGTCTTGTCTTATCTCCTAATTTTAAGTTGCCTGATGAAAATCAGATACTTCTTAAAATTCCTAGAAAGGACAATATGTATAGTTTTGATATGAAGAACATTGTTCCTAAAGTGAGTTTGACTTGTCTTGTTGCAAAGGCTACATTAGATGAATCAATGCTCTAGCGCAGAAGACTTGGTCATATTAATTTTAAAAACATAAATAAGCTTGTCAAGGATAATCTAGTAAGAGGATTACCTTCAAAACATTTTAAAAATGACCAAACCTATGTTGCTTGTCTTAAAGGGAAGCAACAAAGAGCTTCTTGTAAGTCCAAAGTTCTGAATCCCATTACTAAGCCTTTGTTTATGCTACATATGGATTTGTTTGGTCCAACCTTTATGAGTAGTTAATGCATAAGAAGTATTGTGTTAGGAATTATTGTAAACAGACTTAAGTCTGGTAGTTATAGAGTTAAGTCTGGTAGACATAGTTAAGTCTGCCAGTACTAAGTTAAGTCTGGCAGTACTATAGTTAGTACTGGTCTTATCTAGTTAAGTTTGTTTATGTAACAGGATAGTTATCTTAGAGATATCTTAGGAAAGGATATGCATTATAGAGATATCTTAGGAAAGGATATGCATTATCCTTTCACACGTTTGTAAAGCCAATTAGGATTTCCTTGGTGTATAAAAGGAACCCTACGATAAGATATAGATATAGAACCCTAATAGAAATCAATAGAAAATAGCAAAGTATTACATTTTGTTCTTCTTAGTACTTGTGTTAAGATTCCGCATTAGCACATAGTATTCATAGTTATTGTCTCTTATATAGTTGATTTGGATTTATTCAAGTTAGCTATTCCTCACATACTAACAGGCTAAACAGTATCCAATACTTTGACCTACACGTGCATCAGAGCTCTATAGGGTACCCCGATACGAAGAATACCCACCAATCACAAACAAACACATTTACGATCTCCAAAAATGTCTCAACCTGCTAATGATGTTTTCTCTCAACATCTTAGTAATGATGAAGCATCATTCCATGAAGACAAAGCATAGACAATGGCTACTACATCCAATAAACCAAACAACAACAACAACACTATTCCTCACAATAACCACTATCTCAAATATCAAACTCCCAATCAGAAAGAAGGAAGAGTATAATACTATGGGCAATACAGATGGATCATCTTACCTCGACTACACACCCACAACTGCGCATCTTTGGAACGGTAATTCAGAACTGGAAATTCTAAGAAAGAATTGTCAACTGAAAAGAGCGCGGTACTATTAGACAGGTACTTCCACCAGTATCTGCGTCAGAAATTCAGCGGTTTGCAAAAGGAAAGGAAGCTAGAACCATCCTTACTCTTTATGGCCAATCCCAAGGAACCATCTGAGAAGATTTCAATGGAATGGACCGTTGCAAAATAAATTTTGGAAGATAAAAGGGACTCAGTTCCGGCTGGTAATGCAACTTCAAAAGATGCAGAACGCTGTTATACAAAACAACAGTTTGAAGCTTTACCTATAATCAAGTTAAGACAGCGGCGTTAGAACAAAGGGATTAACACAGCAATTCCAACAACTGACTCTCACAGCTTGGCAAAGCTCATGGTGCTGGAAGTATCACGAGGATGCAAATCACAAGTTTCTCAGATCTTTAGCCTCTAGCTGGTCAAACTGGCAATGACAATCGCGAACTCAACAACAAGCATGTTTTTGGACCACTTATCCATTGATGAACTTGATAATAACCTAGGGTCTTTGAGCAGAACCCAAGTACCTCTAATCATCTGACAATGCCTCAACAATGTTTGCTTTCGTTTCACCAACAAGCAGCACACTACAAGGTTAAGTCTGGTCATACTGGTGCCTACAGTACTTATACTCCTTCTACTTCTTCAAACAATATTCCAGAAAGAGAAGTTCCTACTGGTTTTGCTCTGATGGAAAGTTTATTATTTCACTCTTGTTAAACAATCATAAGACATTTCGACTTGCTTCATGAAACCTATGGAACAAATGGATGATTTGCGGACATTAAAGAGGATGGGCGACATACACCTGGACAAAGATCGCAATGATTGTTATTTAAATGCAACTAGAAGTCTTACAAAAAACTAGAAGGAGAGTCCAGATTAGATGGAACAAACATTTTGGTTTTTGCGATAAAAAGAAGCTTGCAAATGATTCCAATTCCACAAACACTGGCTCATTTTCCTAGGGAATGCACATCCATAAGGACAAATGATGGTAAACGAAGAGAGACCATTTTATCATGATCAAAGGAGCTAGAAAGAAGAGCAAATCAGAATTGTTTCTGACTAAGATGACGGACGTTGTCAATTGGGGAGAACATACAGTAGAAGAAGTAGAGACAAATCATGCACTCATGGCAATCAGCTCAAATAATGAGGTATCATTATGTTCTAAAACTTGCATTAATTCATATAATAAACTTAAAACCCTGTGTGATGAACAAACGAATCACGTCTAGGTGAACAAGAAGCGCAAAAATTATTGCCTATAATACAACTGTTCAAGAAAGTTAGAAGGCACAAATTGTTACTTCTTCAAAAGCACAATTAGCTCTAAATGGACAGCTTACATTTCAGTGCAAAACACAAATTCACATAAAAAGATGAAAAGCTTCTAAAAATATAGGAGAATAGGAATGAAAGCTTATAGCGGAAAAGGAACAAAAGCCGAAAAACAGTAAGATTCATGGAAGAGATTCCGCTTCTACAAAACATTGGAAATTAGCTAATTCTGGTATACTTCAAATAGTAAAAGTTGGCTTAGGGTATGGAATCAATCCAAACACACTGAGGTTTTTCAAAGCTATAAGCAAGAAATGAATTGTACTGTGTGATAAGTGGTACAGAAGAAGACTTTGTGACAAAACTTTGTACATTAGATTTCTCAAAGACCTAATCAATTTTTAAAGATTCCACATCCCTTCACTGGGGACTACATACACCTAAAACCACAAAAGATAATTGATGAATCTTTATATGTTTATGGTAAAAAAGGACCTCAAAAGCATAAAACTAGTCTCTCAGATGACAAATCTAATGAGCATTCTACCTGTTAATCAAATGACAGTGAAGGATCTTTTGGAAATCCCTCTAAGCACTCTTATGAGTCATCATCACACGTATACAGGTAACCAACAAGAGATTTCTACGTCTAAGTCGGTGTACACTAATCAAAAAGTCGTGTCTGAACCAACAACCAAAAATGTTGAACCTAGTGCTGTAATACACGTAAAAACTCCTAGGCAACAAATAAACAATCAAGAGACACCTAAAGTTTAACAGAAAAATTGAGCGGAATGAAATGCATGGAAAGAGAACTAGGGAAGGTTACTCGCTCATCAAGGAAAAAGTGTTTTTGTCTTGTGCAGCCTAAGTCCACCCTTGACCTCAGAAGATTAGTGACTTTTATTACAAAAGAAAATCGGCAAGAGGGCCGAGATTAAGAAACAAAGGTTTTAAAACTGCTAATGGGGTGGCAAAACCAGTATGAACAATCCAAACATCAGGTTAATTCATGCCTTATCACTTTGTACACCTAAACAGTACAACTCAATGCTGTTAGCCAAACAGTAATTTTGTTAGGCCTAATGTTAATACTGGTAGGGCAAATGTTAATTCTGATAGGGCAAATGTTAATTCTGTTAGGCAAAATGTTAATTCTGTCAGGTCTAATGTTAATACTGTTAGACCTAAATAACCAGCACCTACCAGTAACACAAACAGTTTTAGTCCTGTAAGACCCCAGGTGAATAAGTTTAATCAAAGCAGTAATTTTTCAAAATCAAATTCACCTGTGAGAGGACCCGTTGTTTAGAAAAAATAGAAAAAATCTTATTCTCATACTGACTATAAGGGAAATTAGCACTTCTGTTAAGACACCACTCAGACAGGTTCTAATGGAGGAACACTAGACCAAACTCCCAAGTTGTAATATGGATCCAATTTTTCGTTCGAACTGTAACATGCTCAAGGTCCACAAGGCAGACCCAACGCTGCAACAGGCTGGTCCCTAAGAGAAACTAATTTCTCTTACTTCCCTGCGCAGGACTCATCCCTCAAGAACATGGAGGACAGAGGTAATTGATTATTGGATGCTCAGCGCACATGCTGTAACAAGGATCAGCTTTGACTCGACATTTCGAAGAAGCAATGGGGAATCTGTTCACCTTTGGAGCGTAGCAACACCAGCTCACATACAAACCGACTCGTTGGGTATTCTCTTGCCTTACTAAGGATGAATCAAGACAGCCCTTAGTGGCAGAAGAAAGACCTATGACAGTGCGATGACTGCTTCAATTGGTTCCCAAGTTGATAACAAAGCGTTGATAGTTTGAGAAAGCGAAAATAAAGTAGACTAAGCTCGACCATGGAAAAGCAATATGACAATTGGTAAAAGGGTAAAGAAGATAGAGCCTCGTCACACACAAAGGAGTACATGTGTTCCCAACGCTTCAGAGGATGACATATGCTATACACATCTCTTCAAACCAGGGGAGCAACACCTACAACTCAGGAAGGTTGCGACTGAAAATGGCTTCGAGTCTATTATCAAAAAAAAATCAGAAGAGTTGAGAACACCCACAAAAGGCAAAACTTCAGGGAGGCAGAATATTTATCCTGAAGATTAGAAGCAGCTGAAACTCTAGCTAAATTCCTTACTCAAATAACCAAGACCTACACAAGGGAAGTTAATACTGGATTGAGGAGGAAACTGGATGCTGATGAAGTTAGAACTGGTGAAGGAATTAATACTGGTTTCAACATATTGTTAATACAGCTTTGAAGAAGATATTACTGGTGATGAAAGCATAATTCCCCCACTCCAAAGAAGGTCAAAGAGAAGAAAGGCAAGTGCTTGAAGAAAAATCTCAGTCTAAAAGGACAAAGAAACAGATCAGAGAAGAGCAAGCTAGTTTGACAGAAATAGTAAGATTGCAAGCTCAAGAGGAGGCTTAATATACAAAACTCGCTGAACTGGAAAACAGTATTGCAACGATTGCAAAAGAGAGTGCAGGATGAGTTCAGAACAGTCTGAACCCACAAAGACAAGATGGCTCAACGAAAGCAAGCTCAAAGTACTATACAAAAGAATATTAGGACTCAGTAAGAGCCAAGCTAGAAGCAAATAGAGATCTGTCCAACAAAGTTTTATCAATTGATTTCTCTAGTGATGATTTTGCTAAGAAGATGGTGGAGTTAATCAATGAGAAGAAGAGGCTGTACAAAGAACAAAAAGAGAGAGATAGAAGAAACAGACCTATGACTCAAGCTGAGCAAAGGAAGTACATGATCAAGTAATTAAAAAGCCAAGGTAATAACTGGAAAATGAGTCAGTTGAAGAAGTTGAAACCTGATGAGCTGAAGGAAGAGTTTGATAAGTGTATAAAGAAGGTAGAAAAGTTTATTCCTGTGAACTCAAACTTGAAGCATCAAAGACATCTGAAAGAGAAACAGCACCCGTACAAAATCATTCAAGCAAAGTGTTTACAAAGAAACAAAAGATTACTGATGTTCCTGATGTTATTAAAGATGAATCTGTAAAGAGAGAAGAGAAATTTAAAGTTCAACAGCCAATTATGAGATACAATGTAAGAAAATCTTTGGCAAGGAAAGGATTGCAGAAGAACAAGTCTGAATTTGCAAGATCTGATACTAAGGAGGATGTAGAAGCTTACATGGATGAAAGAGTGGATGAACCTTCTTCAGAGGAGTTTCAAATGGGTTCAATCCCACAAGGATCAGCACCTGCAAAAATTGTTAAGTGGCAAATTCTTAAGACTGGTAAGAAAGGAGCTTATCAAATCATCAGGGAAGATCACACAGATATAGTATATGTGAATTTTCATTGTTTATTAAATGATCTTACAAGAGATGATCTTAAGGAGTTGTACAGACTGATGATGTTGAAGTATGGAGATAGCAGGCCTGAAGAAGAATATGAAAGAGTTTTATAGGGTGATTTAAAGACTATTTTAACCACCATCTAACAGAGGATACTGTTATGGAAGTGTAACACATCAACAAAAGGTACTCAAATAGCGATATTTTCATAGTTGTATGCGATTCATTGTTTTAACTTTGGAGCATCACCACATTTTATATCTGACTGAATCATGTATCCATTATCACAAGATTTGTCAGTTTTATGCTTGAAATGAAACTTTAGGAGATAGAAAAGATGAGGTGTGCTATCAACTTTTGAAGTTAATTGAAAGACAACTCAACAGAAATAATTTTTTGGTGTATGTTTGAAAAGAATTTTCAGTGCTTGGTAAATGGGATTAGAGAGCTAAATGTGTGAATGGATTGAGAAGAATTAACACTTGGTGAGTGGCTATTGCACCTAACACAACAAATGGGTGTTCAGTTCACCATGCCTAACAGCATTAAGAACTGACCTGACACCACAGGGGTAACGGCTTCTGTGGAAAAGACTATTTCCAACCCGTTTTATATGGTTAACCATCTTGCCAATAAGCTGTATGGTTCTATCAACTACACCATAATCTGTGTTTGTAAAGAAGTCCGGCTAGCCCACATGATTATGCACTGTCTGTAAAGGCTGCGAGGAAAATCCATTTACATGGTTGCGAGCTTTACCAAAACTGGATGGTACTCAACTTACCAACATGATTCACGTCACAAAAAGTGAAACTGGTATACTCAGTCCACCACGGGTGATGCCATGATTCCACGCGAAAGGAATTAGCAAGGCCCAAGAGAAATAGTGTTAACTTATGGTAAAGGCTTCAACAATCCGATGATAGCTGATGATTTCCGCGCGCCTAAAAATCAGGATGGTAATTCCCGCACCTTGTCCACGTACTAAAGAGTTGAAATGTTCTCAATGTATGACCCAAAGGTTTTAAAACCAAACATTGGGCTACTCTATCAGTTAATGCAAACTGGCTAAAGAGACATCAAATCCATTTAAATTTTCATGATTCACCTCTCTAAAGCAGTTAACACACCTGGAAGTGATGAGACAATCCGACATGAAAACTACACTGCATCCTGATGTACATTATAGTCAACTCCTGCTGCCAATACCTGTTTGCTAGAAATGATCGTATGTAGTTGACAGCAGCATAGTACCATGTAGCTGTCGAATTTCTTGGTCATGATTTTTTAAAATATTAGATTGCTGCAAATATCCCAAGTAGTGATGATAAAAGATTTGCTGATAGAAATTAAGAAACTGCTAATACAAGGACAATCAGCATTTGGCATTCAAGAAAAATCCAAAGATAATGCTCAAAACATCCTTAGGAACCACATAATGAAAAGATACTCAAAGCGAAACTTGAAGCCTCACAAGTGCAAGACAAGTTAGCGCGGAGGAATTGTTAGGAATTATCTTAAGACAGACTTAGACTGGTAGTTATAGAGTTAAGTCAGTAGACATAGCTTAAGTCTCCCTGTACTAAGTTAATCTGGCATTACTATAGCTTAGTACTGTCTTATCTAGTTTTAGTCCGTTTATGTTAACATGATAGTTATCTTAGAGATACTCTAGGAAAGTGATAAAGCATTATATACGACTATCTTAGGAAGGATATGCATTATCCCTTCACACCGTTTGTAAAGCGTAATTAGGGATTCCTTGGTGTATAGAAAGGAACCCTACCGCGCACAGATATAGATATAGAACCCTAATAGTAAATCAATAGAAAATAGCAAAGTATCTCACATTGTCTGTTCTCTTATCACTGTGTTAGAAGATTTTCATTAGCACATAGTATTCATAAGTTATTCGTCTCATCATAATAGTTGATTTGGATTTATATCAAGTCAGCTATTGTCTTACTAAGGCAAAACGATCCAATACTTTGGACCTACATATTGCTCTAGTAGTTACGATGATATAGTAGCGATTTACATGGTTTTCTTTCATTAACAACTACGGATGACAACCAGTGAACATCCTATTCTAAGAACTTTAATCAAAGAAATAGATACACCTAGTGGATTTTAAAGTAAAATAAACAGAAATGATAATGCGAACAAGAGTTTTAATAAGAACAAATTTAAGGATGATTTTGTAGAAAAAAAGTATTAAGAGACGCAATACTACGTGTCGCTCACGGACTCCTCAGCAAAATACATGTAGCCTGAGAGGAGGAACTAGTAACCACTAATTATCTGCAACAACAATGTTGCTCGACTCGAAGCTTACTACACATTTGATGAAGGCAGTTTCTCACTGCTTGCTATGTATAAAATAGGGTATTAGTAGTAACAAGCCTCATAAAAAGACAGCTTTTATGAACTTTTTAGAGGTTTTAAACTCAGCTCTAAGTTTTATGAGACACAAACATTTGGTTGTCATGCTACCTATTCTTAATACTTTACGACATTTCTAGGCAAGTCTTTGAATCTGGGAAAGAGAGATGAAGGTTTCTTTGTTGACTATCCTTGAGAGTACTAAACGTTTTAGGGTACCCAACACCTCAGCACCAACCAAGGAGGTAACACGTGAACAACTGCATATTAGTTTTTAAGAAAATAAACCTATGATATATAAGGATGGTCCAAAATGGCCTGTTTAGATACTTGATTCTCATAAACCCCTCTATGAACTAATGATACCATTTCCCTGTCATATGTAAAACATTTCTAATAACTCTGCAGGTACATCAGAATAAAACATCAAGATTTGTATGCAATTGGTAAAGATACTTCGTATATTGATCCACCTACAAACGGATGCTTTAAAATGGTGAACCAAACAATCATGCTGATGAACCCCCAAACCATTGTTGAACGATGGTCCAAAATAAAGAGAATGCTGACACATCAACCAGGTTTTCAATAATGATAGCACGCTACTAACGATGTTGATGCTGTTGGGCAACATGTTAATACTGCCAGTCCTGATGTTACTACTGGTAGTCTTAAACTTAATGCTGCTGGTCCATCAGTTAATACTGTTAGTACAAATGAACAAGAAAGCACTAAAGAAGAACCAAAAGTTAAGTTAGGGAACATCATAAATTACTACTAATTTTCCAACCACTCTGATACACCCCACCCCCCAGAATTCATAAAGATCACCCATTTGCGCACAAGGTGATTGGTGAAGGCACTCAACTGTTCAACAAGAAGCAATGACAAACACTACTTCTCGAACAGCGGTTTCTTAGTGATGTGTATGAATAGAAAACACATGATACATTGAATACTTGTTTATATGCTTGTTTCCTATCACAAATTGAACCAACAAGCATTGCTAAAGCTCTATCTGATTCATCTTGGGTAGAAGCAATGCAAGAAGAACTTCTGCAATTCAAACTTCAACAGGGTTGGATACCTGTGGATTTGCCTAGTGGAAAGGGGGCCATTGGAACAAAATGGGTCTTCAGAAATAAGAAAGATAAAAGGGGCATTGTGATTAGGAACAAAGCAAGGTTGGTTGCACAGGGTCATAGACAGAAAAATGTATATGATTATTGAAGACATAGTTGCTCATGGGCAAAGTAATTGAAAGCAATAACATCTCGTTTCTTGGCCTATATTCCTTTATGGGTTTTTTGGTATACTCAAAAGGATTGTCAACGACGGGCTTTCTTATATGAACCATAGAGATCGACAGTTTTATGTACACAACCACCAAGATTTAAAGATCCTAACCATCCAGACAAAGTTTACAAGGGGTGCAGGCTCTTATGGTTTGCATCACGCACCAAGAGCATGGTAAGAACTTTGGCTAACTACGTTTGAGTATGGGTTTATAAGAGGCAAGATAGATCAGACATTATTTATCAAGAAGCAAAAAGGGGATATTTTGCTTGTACAGGTCTATGTTGATGACATTATCTTTGGCTCTACAAACAAGGAGTTATGTACTGGATTTGAGAAGCTCATGAAGGATAAGTTTCAGATGAGTTCTATGGGAGAACTTAACTATTCTTTTCTAGGATTACCAGACAACAAGGAATATGGAATATTTATCAATCAAGATAAATATGGAGATGAGATTTTGAAGAAATTCAACTATCTGATGTAAGTCTGCTTTAAACTCCTGTTAGATTTTGGAAAAACCTTGGGACGCTCACCCCCCACCCGCTGGTCAGGATGGAGATGCTGATGATGTTGATGTACATCTTTATAGATCTATGATTGGGTCTTTGATGTATCTAACTGCATCTAGGCCAGATATCATGTTTGTAGTGTGTGCAAGTGCTAGATTTCAAGTTACTCCTAAAACATCACATCTCTTAGCAGTGCAAGTAATATTAGATACTTGAAAGGCAAGCAATATACACGCCTTGGTATTCCCAGGTGATCATCCATTTGAACTGGTTTCTTACACTGCATAGTGACTACGCTGAGCAACTCAAGATAGCGAAGTCTAACAACTTGAGTTGTCAGTTTTAGCCAAACAGGTTGATATCTCGGCAATGTAAGAAGCAAACTGTGGTTTTGCCACTCTATACACTTGAAGCGAATATGTGTCTACTGCTAGTTGCTGTGACAAACATTCTGGATTGCCCAAAACCATCGCTGGCGATTATGGATAAAACTTTCATGAACACTCGGTCATTAACTATGACACATAACAATACTATTTGCATTATTCGCGAGAAAATCCTGTTCAACATTCTAAAACAAAACATATAGAGATTAGGCATCATTTTATAAGAGATTGCAATACTAAAAAGTTAATAACGAATGGTTATTTTTTTAAAATTCATACTGATTAAATCGTGCAGACGTCTTACAAAAGGTTTTGATGCATGAAGAATTCATACTTGGTCTCTAAATTGGAATGCTTAATCCTTAAATTCTATATCTCTTTATGGTTTTTGTAAAAGTTGAGTAAAGGATAATACTGTTTAGGTTTTCTCAATTAATACTGCAAGTATAATTAAAACTCTACTACTACTTCAGACTGCTTGATAACACGCGCGTCATACTTGAATGCTGCGTCAAAAAGAAAATACTTCTTAAGATCTTGTATTTTGAGTGCTACGACATCAACAATCTGCAGTAAAGCATATTGAATATCTGATGTTGAATCTTCACCTTGATAGAAATTTTAAGTAAGAAAGCGCTAATGACTTGGATCACAGTTTTAATCTCTTTTCATGGTGTTTTGCATATATATTGATCCTCATGAATTCCCACATGTCTATCTATTCTTTTCGAGTGTTGCTTGTAAGGATAGAGCGCATGTTTGTTTGTAATATCTGAAGACAGAGTTAACACTGTTAACAGAAAATTACTACTGCGACGCAAAAGTTACTACCGATGGGTGCCAAAGTTACAAACTGTGGAGCGC
Source organism: Tanacetum coccineum (assembly GCA_026074375.1). Lineage (NCBI taxonomy): Eukaryota > Viridiplantae > Streptophyta > Magnoliopsida > Asterales > Asteraceae > Tanacetum > Tanacetum coccineum. The sequence continues at coordinate 23,535 of BQNB010051016.1, read as the reverse complement.
AATTCTTATCTCTTGAACAATTGTTTGTCTGGGAGCTATTATTCGTTAATATGCATCAAGCAGGAACGGGCAAGGATATGTTATATCAAATGTATGTTCAAAGAATCAAAAGCATCCCTTAAGGCATCTCTACAAGACAGGCCGGACAGCCAAGATCCTTAGACTAGCTGGCTCCCCCTGAAAAAGGTTGGCTGATGAGGCGCCCATCAGGAGTTGGGTGACAGAATACAAAGGGCTGCCACTACTAGCTTCTAGCTTATGTGATAAGGCTGTCCATAAGGAGTTGGGTGACAGAATAGAAAGGGCTGCCACTACTGCTTTTAGCTTAGAAGCAGAGCAGGACAATGGTAACATAAATTAAGACCCAATCCATGAAAACACTTAATGAGTCAAGTCCTTAGGGAATTGGTTCAGGTAGTGGTCCTAGGTGCCAAGATACCATATTGGGAGATGCAGACGCTCAAACTAGGTTTGAGATTGCATCTAACAGTCCCATAATCCACCTCTCTTAAGATTTAACACACTTGGAAGTGGGGAGGACAGTATGAAACTAATGGAATTGATGGCACATAGTACAAAACTGTCTGAATTGGTGAGAAAAACAAAAGAGAGAATTACTGAGCTAAAAAACAGAAAGAGAGATGTGTGAAATAAAAATAGAAAGAGTGATTGAGTAAGAAAAATAATTGAGAGAAAAGTAAGAATAAAAACAGAAAGAGAGATTGTGAGAGTCAAAATTGGTGATGGAAATGCTTTTTGGACGAAATTGAAATGATTACTGGTGTATTCTTCTTAATGCTGCTCAGTTTCAACTTAATGCTGCTAAGCTTAAGTTAATGCTGTTAGGCTTAAATTAGTGCTGCCCATATTTGTTTATGCTGTTAAGCATATGTTGATGCTGTCAGGTCAAGTTTCTGCTGCTGAGGGTGATTTTATTAATACTTCGATTAAGGGTTTCATTTACTTCTTTATTCAATTTTCAATTATTTAAACACTCTATATCTCATTAACCATATTCAATTTTCTTCTTTGATCATCAAAATCATCTTTATTGTTCAAAGCCCTAAGTTTGTGTGAAACGTACAATGTGGTCGCGTTCTTGGAAAAACCTAAAGAAAGTAACAGTCTAATGAAGAAAAGAAGAAAACATTTTGCTGCACTCAGAGCACAAGAAAAGAGAAACAGACCTCCTACCAAGGCATAAAAGAGAACTCAAATGTCTACTTATCTTAAGCACATGGGTGGATACACATACAAACAGCTAAAGGGAAAGAGTTTTGATGAAATTCAAAAGTTGTTTGATAAGGAAATGAAGAGGGTAAATACCTTTGTGGCTATGGGTTCTGAGGTACAGGAAAGCAAAGAAAAGAAGGTAGAAGGTAGTGAGGAGACAGCTAAAGGCAGCAGAAAGAAGATGCTTGGAAGGAAAAGAGCAGGGAAAGAACAACAGCAAGAATCCTCAAAGAAACAAAAAGTGGAGGAAGAAAAAGAGTCGGATGAAGTTGAGGAAGTTGATGAAGCTGAGCTAAAGAATCATTTGGTAATTAAAAAAGATGAAGATATAGCAATTGATGCTATACCACTTGCTACTAAATTACCAGTGATTATTGATTACAAGCTTCTTAAAGAAGGTATGATGATACATTATCAGTTGATAAGAGCAGATGGAAGTTCCAAGAGATACTCTTCAATGATAAGGATGCTACAAGGAATAGACAGAGAAGACTTGGAAGCTCTTTGGAGAATAGTGAAGGCAAAGTATGGTGATACAAGGCCTGAAAATGAATTTGAAAGAGTGTTGTGGGGAGATTTGAAAGTTATGTTTGAACCAGATATAAGAAGTGATGTATGGAGAATGTTACAAGGATACAGGGTGACTGTTTGGAAGTTGATTGATTCATCAGGAGTTCACTTTGTAAGGTTTGATAATCTCCACATTTTTTTGTTGGTTGAAAAGAGATATCCCCTTACACCAATAACCATCACTAATATGCTAAACAAGAAACTTCAAACTAATCATCAAAATGAGACGTGCTATCAACTGCTAAATCTTATGGTAAAACAACAAAAAGGTAAATGAAAGGTTTGAATGCATCTTCCTGAGTATGATGAAGATTTTTAAAGAAGAAACTTGAAGATTCAAAAGATGAACATCAAGTTTAGGGGAGGATTGTTGGGACTTAAAAGACTTCATGGATTCTTAGAAGTTACTACTGCTCAGGTACATAATGGAAATTATGCTAAGTGGTTAGTATTGGTAGTATAATGTTACCACTGCTAGTTACTACTGTTAGTATAATTTAGTACTGTTAGTATAATTTAGTACTGATAGCATAAAGTTACTGCTATTAGTTGAAGTTAAGACTGCTCAGTGTTGAAGACTAAAATATAAGCTAAGTAGTTAGTGCTGCTAGTAGTAAATGTTAAGACTGCTTGTACAAGTTACTATTGTGAGTATATATTAGTACTGCTAGTACTAATATTACTACTGCTTGTATTTATTAGTACTGCTGGTGAAAGGATTACAACTGTTTGAAGACTTTCTATTATCAAGAGGATAAAGACGAATTAAAGAGATAAAGATTGTTTGGAGAACAAGAATACTTGTGAAGATAAGTATTAAGATATTTATGTACAAGATATACATAATATATTTATTTAGAAGATTACGTTTATGTTTAGAAAAGATTAATATATCTTAGGAATGTATTGTAAGCCGACTAAGACTCCTTAGTCTATAAAAGGAGGCTCTAGGGCATTAGTTGAGATATCACATCATCATCAGTTTTGCACATAAGTCTTCATAGTTTGTCAAAGTCGATTAAGAGAAAAGCTTCAAGGTTGTAAACCCCAGTACTAAGTTAAGAGTACTCGTATTATTGATCTAATAATATTGGAGCATTTGGTTATATCTTTGTTTGTTCAAGATTATTGTTTCATTGATTTTACTTCTAAAGTATTAAGGTTTAGATTCTGCATACACTTTAATATACATACAAAGTTTCTACAACAAGTTATTTTGGATTTATCCAAGGTAATTTAACCTTAGACAACCTAAAGAATCAATCTAGGTTTGGGATCAACATAAACAACCAACACCCTCTCCAAGCAATGGAGAGGGTACTTATACCATCTATGTGGTCGGCCATAGGCCTTGTGTGGGCTTTCTATAGGCCCTGGGCCTTTATACCTTACTAAGGTTCCAAAAAGTAACTTAGACCTACGAGCTACGTATTCGAGGTGTATTCGAGTCTTTTCTCGATTCCTAATAATCTCCCCCTAAGGGAGGTCACACCCTTTTACAAAAATCTTAAGCCTAACATTCTATGAATGTCTTCGTCTTTGCTTGTGGTCTTGAATCTTTATCTTTTAACTTGTGATATGCATAGTGATCTTTAGACTTTAGGCTTGAGCTTGTTCCTTTAAGCTTCACTTGTATGTGAACTTAAACTTCTTTGAGATCATTAACAAGCATAATCTCATATCATCGTCTTGTGATCTTTTGCCATATTGTGTACTTGTGACTTTCGGACCAACATGCTCATACTTTTCTTGATTTTGAAAGCTTGTGTTGCCATTTTTCTTGAAATTCTTTAACTTTAACACTTCGTCACTTCATGGAAGACGTACGGTATCATAGTTGCATAAATTTCTTGAAATTCTTTAACTTTAATACTTCGTTACTTCAAGAAAGATGCACGGTATCAGAGTAGCGGAAGTCTTGAAACATGTACTTGAGCTTTCATGATGTCTTTACATATGTCGCGAGTATGAGCATGTGGCTATGAATCTTAACTTGTCTTGTACCAGCTGCTGCCACCATCGGGATTACCTGCTTGAATGGGTTAGTGATAAACAACATGTATGGACGAGAATGTCTTTGTCACTTCATCGAATATGGTTGCAATAATCATGGTTCCCCGTTGATCAGTATAAATATTGCCTATGATCAGGTAGAATTCCAAAGAATCTCCTTGACAGGGTTTCGCAGCTGCACTAGCCGTTCTCATTATCGGAGCGTCTCAAAGCAGACAACACGGTATAAGTGAATCAGTAAGACAAAGTCTCACCGATTGAATCAAAAGTTGATTTGAAAATCAATCGATGTGTCACTTCCTGTTAGGACTTAAAAGACTTCATGGATTCTTAGAAGTTACTACTGGTTAGGTACATAATGGAAATTATGCTAAGTGGTTAGTACTGGTAGTATAATGTTACCACTGCTAGTTACTACTGTTACTATAATTTAGTACTGATAGCATAAAGTTACTGCTGTTAATTGAAGTTAAGACTGCTCAGTGTTGAAGACTAAAATATAAGCTAAGTAGTTAGTGCTGCTAGTAGTAAATGTTAAGACTGCTAGTACAAGTTACTACTGTTAGTATATATTAGTACTGCTAGTACTAATGTTACTACTGCTTATGTTTATTAGTGCTGCTGATGAAAGGATTACAACTGCTTGAAGACTTTCTACTGTCAAGAGGATAAAGACGAATTAAAGAGATAAAGATTGTTAGGAATTATATTTGAGTTGATAAGACAAAACAAGAATGAAACAAAAGGACAAAAATCGTCATTCAAGAATTCTACAAGCTGGTGGAGAATTATTGAAGATTTAGTCAAAGATATCAAAAGATCTCCTTATGAAGAAATAAGATAACAGAAGATCAAGTGAAATGTTTAAAAGATTTATGTTTATCTCTTTGTAAAACCTATTATCTCTAGTATATAAAGAGATACAGGTTATAGGTTTTAGGCATCCAGAAAAAGTGTGTGTTCTTAAAGAGAGTCGACTAAAGAAAACGTGTGTGTATACGTTTGTATAGTTAGTAGTAGACGTCTATCTAGTAGGTTAGCCTCAAGGTAATCAAGGTTTTACTTGATCCTTGTTACAGTTCATTGATGTAACCGTATTGTTCTGATCAAATAATATTGGGGTTGTGGTAAATGTTTGGTAAAACCTTGTTATGATGATATTGATTCTTTGTTTGAATATTTCGCCTATGTTATCATTATCCTAGATTAAAGTTCTAATCAAACTAGAGCTACAACGATCATCTATTAGGTTTTCACACTTGCTAAAATGATTTTGTGACACATCAAGAGTTTTATGCATTTCAAAATTCATCAATCTTCAATTCATAGTTTGGACCGAATCGATATCCAGTGTCACAAGTTTGATCCATATAGGATCTCACAAGTCACCAACCGCAGAGCTTGTTTGATGTTGGCTGTGAAAGGATTTCCATCGTCATTGTGAATACTTTAGTATCACTTTGATGTTCTGGAAATATCACAAGGATAATGCATAGGACTCTTAGGTTATTACTTGTTTTCATAATGTGTGAACAACAAATATATTTAAATAGTGTCCTAGTGAGATTTATGGATGATCTCTTTTTGGCTCTAGACTCAATAGTGCGCATTTGGTTTTAGTAATCGGAGGCTAGTGCAGACTACCACCTTTTCAATACCAACTAACTCGGAGTGAGAGAGTTGATAGAAATGCGTGTAATCTCCGTGATAAATGAAACACGAGTCTTTTGAGAGACCTTGAGTGGCTAGAGAGGGTTGTGATGTTGATCCCACTTGAATAGATCTTGAATTCCTTAGCTTGTGTAAGGTTTAGTTATGCAAGATAAATCTTACAAAACTATAGTAGAAACTTTGTTTGATAATACTAAAGATTATGCGGAATCTAATCTTTAATATAAGAAGAATTCTTCAATGACACAGTAATACTAATGAATACACAGATTAACAAACAAAAGCTTCAATATATTAATACGAATACTCTAACTAGTATTAGGGTTACAAAACCTTGAAGCTATAATGATATCAAAACAAGAGATTTCTAGATATCTAACTCTATGCCCTAGGACCTCCTTTTATACACCAAGGAGTCCTAACCGGCTTATAATATTTTCCTAAGTTATCATGATCTTTTAAACAAATAACTTATACGTATCTTTTACAAAAATATCTCATACATATCTCATAAGCAATCTTTATCTTTTCTTCTGTCTTTATCCATCCCTCAACAGTAGAAACTCTTTCAGCAGTCTTAATCCTTCAGCAGTTGTAACTTTTATACCAGCAACATTAACTTTCAACGCCAAAGGTAGTAACTTTTGTACCAGCAGCACTAATTGTGTACAAGCATCATTAACTACTTAGAAAGTTTTCTTCAATCTTCACCAGCAGTACTAAGTTACACTAGCAGTACTAACTTTACTCTAACAGTACTAACATTACTAGCAGTAGTAACTACTTAGCATATTTTCATTAAGATTACTAACAGCACTATTTTATACTTAGTAATAGTAACACAAACCTTAGCAGTCATAACTTCCAAACAATAGTAGTAACTTCCAAACAGCATCAAGAGGCTTTTAATCCCAACAATCCTCCCCTAAACTTGATGAAACTTGATATTCTTCTTCAAAATCATCAAGTTTCATTAAAAGCTTCATCAATCACCGGGAGGATGCTTCCAAACACTTCATTGTTTCTTGAGATGCTTTGTCATAAGCTTAAGAAGCTGATAACACATTTCATTCAGATGATTAGTTTGAAGCTTCATGTTCTGCATATCAGTGATTGTAGCAGGTGTAAAGAGATATCTCTTTTCTACCAGCATAAAGAGATGCATGTCTTGAAACCTCACAAAGTGTACTCCACATGAATCAAATAATTTCCAAATCAACACTTTGTTTCCTAGTAGATTCCTCCATACTGTATCTTCTATATTTTGCTCAAACATTATCTTTAGATCACCCCATAGTACTCTCTCATAGCCCTCTTCTGGTCTTGTATATCCATGCTTAGCTTTTACTAATTTCAACAGAATTTCTAAATCTTCCCTGTCAAAACTTTTAAGCATCTGAATCATTGATGAGTACCTCTTTGAATTTCCATAAGCTCTTATGATTTGATAGTAGCCAATCTTTCCTTCTTTAATGATCTTCCAATAAACAATGCTTGAAGGCTTAGTAGCTAATCGTATAGCATTAACTACTACTTCCTCTTCATCAGGAACAATTTCCATAAGCTTTTTCATCTCAGCTTCTTCTTGATCATCATCAATCTTTTGCTTCTTTGCCTTTTCTTGTTCTAGCTCATCTCCTGCTCTCTTTAAGCTGCTTTCTTGTGCTATTGTCTCACTGCCTTCTACTCTTACTTCACTACCTTCCACCAATTCTGTGTCCATATCTACAAATGTGTTTACCCTTTTCATTGCTTTATCAAATAACTCTTGAACATTAGCAAAAGACTTGTTTTTTTAAATCTTTGGGCTTCCATCCTGTCATGTTTTTCAGATATGTACACATTATACTCCTTTGTTGAGCTTTTGTAGTTCATCTGTTCATCCTTTCTTCTGCTCTCCTAGCTACAAAGTGCTTCCTCCTTTTCTCCAAGAGTTGTTGAAACAATTTAGACTTTTCTTTAATTATCAACTCTTCTTGTTCCTCTACTTGTAGCCTTTGAGCTAATTCATAGCCAGTCTCAATCTTATCCTGAATATCATTCCATTGTGCTATTAAGGCAGCATTAGCTTTTTCTTTTTCTTTTGCAATCCTTGCTTCCTCATCAAATTGATCGTGTAGCTTTATAGCTTCTTGTTCATCAAAGAGGACTTGATCTTTCTTCTTCATCTTTAAAGGTTCTTCAACTATGATTCCTTTACCCTTGTCCTTTAAAGAAGTTATTGGTGTAGATGCTTGCTCCTGTTCTTGAATAACAAGCACTTTAGCCTTGGGCCTTGTAACATCAGTTGTAGTTGTTGTAGCAGCAGTTGTAACAGCCTTAGGTTTAACATTCTTTAATTCTGCCAGTGCTTGAGCTAAAGTCATGTCAACATCAGATAAATCTTTGGCATCAAAAACTAGAATTGTACTTGCAATTGTAGCAGCATTATCCACAAGCTCTTCAGTTACAAACACCTCATCACCATCAAGATCATGCACTCCAAACATATCAAGATCAATATCAAAATGAGTACTATCCAAGGTGATGTCTTCATCTGCATTAATATCATGAATTTTCCTCCCCTGTTTGGATGCATCCTCCTTACCCAAACCTTCATCTTCAGAGGAGACAACCCTGACACTTAAACCAGCCTTGTACAATCTTCTAAGCCCGTGAGTTCTTGACCTTTGTTTCTTCTCAAGCTTCTTGACCCTTCTTTTTAAGCTGTTAATCTCCAGTGCCTGAGTGGTCTTTGTGTGTTCCAAATCAAGAACCCTGTTTTGTAAGTTGGTACATAGTGCCATCAATTCCTTAAGTTTTAGTCTATCCTCACCACTAAGCAGTTGATTATTGGAATGTGTAGGTACATTCTCCTTATTAATCGCCTCCTCTGCTACATTGTCACTAGGAACACTAGATTGAGGTATCTGAGTGTCCTTCTTCTTGGGCTTCCTTGGTTTATGTTTCTTTTGGGGTTGAGATGATGATGGTTGAGCAATGGTGGGTGTGTGTTGGGGATCAGTAGGATTTTCTAAACCTTTACCCTGTTCTTGTTAAGCTTGTACCATCATTGTTGGAAACAAGGGTGTTACTCTTCTAAAAAAACCTTTTCCTTCCCTCTTCATGTTCCCAAAAACCTTCTTGGTGTGGGAGGGTGTATGATATGTGAGAAATCACATATCATTTTTATACCAAAAATGGCCCTAAAATGAATAAATTGTGCAAATTATGCTTGTATATTGCTTGTTTTGTCATTTGTGATGTGTAGGTACGGATATTGCAAAAATCACAAGAAAATGGTCAAAACCGGACAAACACGAACACGAGACGGATAAAGTGCACAAGAGCCGAGAGTTTTCCATCAAAAGGTCATCAAAGTCAGCAAAAAGTCAACTGTTGGTCAACCCATAAAATGCCAAAAATCTTCAAAATACCCAAATGAGCCTTAATGTTAAATCAATTTCACCCTAAGTCCTTAAAACCCTAACACCGTTAGTTCTTATAAAAGACTAACGATCGTTATCTTTGTAACAAAGCCCAAATTTAACCTTTTTATACTAAACCAAAACACACAGCCCATATCCCTTTTATATATTAAAAGCCCAAAGTCAAAGCCCAGGTCAACGAATTCAAACTCGGGTCAGACAAACATATAAAAAGGAAAAGGCGCGAGTTAGTGTTTACCTTCTTCCCCAAATTTAACCTCGCGTCAAATCAAAGAGTAAAATACCTCTCCCACTCAATCCAACGTGGCCTAAATGATTCTAATCACCAAGCCCTAGCTCAACATCAAAAACGTCATCCAAAGCTCCTTATTGCTCAAGTTCTGACAAGGGAATGCCACATATGTATCCAAACAAACACACCTTGATGGGAATTTTGCACTAAAATCAAGCCAAAAGAAGCAAAAGCCTCTGACACAAGGATTGCCACGTTGGCAATCCGTGTGATCACATTTTGATCTAACGACAACAAGAGGATATCCAATGATTGGCAATAAATGAAGGGTGATGATCAAAGCTAAGAGGAGCGTGTGAAGAAGGCCTGGAAGCTTCTCTTAAGCCTATAAATACAAGACCTCCCTCACTCACATCATCATCTAGGAGTAGTTATAGTGTAATTTTTAAATGTAATTTTTAGATAAATGTAACTTTCAGCTTATTGTTTTCAATCCTTGTAATCTTCATTTAAAAGCTTTGTAATCTGTTTTCATTAATAAAATTTGAAGTTTATTTTTAATCTTGTGTTGAATTCTGTTTTACTTAATAAGCAATATGGTTTAATAAGCTCTTAATTGATCAAATAACTCTTAATTATTTGTCTAAATCTCTACTTAAGCTAGCTACACTCAGTTAAGCTCACCAAAGCTTAACTAAGCTTAATAAACTCAAATCCTCCAATCAAATTTACCTCAGCTTATTATGGAAGGGAAGCCAGACTTGGATGGGCTTCCAGGACCCCACCAGCTTATCCTAGGATAAGTTAGAGCTTGTTGATAGCTCATACGAGCATTTTGATAAGCCTTGTTTAGAGCAAAGGCTCTTGTAAGTTCTCAATTCCTTTTTATAGCTTAATTTTGAATTTCAGTTTATCATCGCTTATTGCTTGCTTATACCTGTTTAGATAAGCTTATTGATGCTTAATATAGTTATTAGATGTTTAATATGTTTGATTTGTAGAATAGAATCTTAGTTTTATATATCTGTCATAAAACTTTCTTAAAAATCCAAAAAAATAGTAGAATAATGGTTAGCTTATTGTTCTAGCTTATTTAGTTTGTTCAAATCTGCTTAATAGGTCTATTAATAGCTTGTTATTATTTGGTTTTGCTTCTTTGAGCTTTAAAATTTCCAAACTATAAGCTGAAAATGGATTTTAGTGATATAAAGGGGTGTTTGGGTCAAGGCAGTACTAACTTTAGTTAGTACTGCTAAGATCCCTTTGTTCCTTTTATATGACTTAGATCTTCATTTTAAGATTTATAGAAAAAGGATTTAAGGTTTTGAATAGAGTTTTTCAGCTTAAGTAGTGATTTAGCGTAAGTAATTAGGATATGTTAGTCTTAGTTTTATTAGTATAAGAAATTTAAGCTCGTGTCTGTTTAAGCTGTTGGTTTTGCCTTCTTTGCTCTTAGTTTGTAGTTCTATAAGTGTAGTAATCTAGTTTGTAGGCCTGCACTTAATGGCTTTAAGTTTTGGTTAGTGTAAGTGGTCAATTGCATCAGTAGAGAAAATAGACAAATAGCCAATTTCTAGCTTAATAATCAGAGGGTAAAAGTAGTTTTTAGATTTTATTTTTTAGCATACAAGTAGATTGTAAGACTTATTTCATCTGTTTGAACTTAGTTTTTAGAAATTTGCTTATTTAGTAATCTATTTTTAAAGTAATCTATTTTTAAGCTTAAAACTAGCATTTTGTCTTTTAAACTCTCAGTACATACTGAGTTAACTCAGCATGTACTGAGTAAATAAGCTGTTTTCAAATAGCTTTTTCTTTGTCTATTTGCTTTTCAAAATAGTTTTTAAGACCTGTTTCTAGTAGCTTTTTGGCCAAGGTTTAAGATGATATAAGCTAGAAAGTCATAAGGATCTGTTTGCTTATAAAAAATTAAGCCTAAAGTTGCCCTTAAGGCCTGTTTGGTATGCAGTTTTTCAACAAGTGCTTATTTGAAATTTCAGCTTATGGCTTGTGCTTTTTGTTCATTTCTAGCTTAGAGTAGCTTAGTAGGTTAGTTTTAAGTTAGTGATAGCTTATTTAGTTCTAGCTTTAGCTTATACCCGTTTTTAGCTTATCAAGTTTTAATAAAAGCTTAGTTAAGCATTCTGTCTGTTTAATAAGCTGTTTTCAGCTTAAATTTTGATTTTTAAAAAAATTGTTTTCACTAAAGTTAGTTTTTCTAAGTTTTATAACTTTGCTTTTCAAAGTTTTTGCAAAAAAATAAAAAAGGGAAGAGGGGAAATTGTGGGTGAGCAGGACTCGAACCCACAACCTCAACCCTCCTCAACCTTTATAACACAACACCACACACCTCTAACCACTGCGCCCTTGGGACTTTTACGTCCTAAGGTGCATTTAAAATCCTTTTACCCCTTTTTTGAGTTTTAGTTATAATAAGCACTTCGAGTGCTTATTTGATTTTTCCCGGCTTATTTAGTTTAGCTCTTTAGGATTTGATATTTTTCCTGCATCCTGCTTATCATAAGCTACTTTTAGAAATTTTCTAGGATTTTTAGCTTAAAGTTTTATAATTTTCGTGAATTAATTTTGTTAAAAACTTTAAAAAATCATAAAAAATAGAAAAATAATCAAAAAAATAATCTTCTTTTTTATAAAATTTTCTTTTATCATATTTTAGGCTTAGGTTTGAAATTTACTTTCGTAGGGTTAATATTTTGAAAATTCAATTTTTAAAGAACGGGATTTGATCCCCGTTCTCGTTTTCTTTAATTTTAGCTTTAATCACCTTCGGTTTAGAATTTCCTTAGCCTTTTCTTTTTAAATAGTCAAATAGGATTAGAAAAAGTTTAGAAAATCATTTAGTGTTTAATTTTAGTATACTTGCTTATTTGTCGCGTTTTATTGAATTCCCGTTAACGTTTTTCGTAGTTAGTTTTAATTTTGCCTTTATTTGCTCACTATTAGAATTTTAGAAAACAATCAACTTCGAACCAATTCAAGTCATTGTCCAAATAACAAACGGGGTCTCAATTTCATAAGTCTTTGGGAAAACGACCCGGTAATCACTTACCGGTTAAACGTGAATAATATTTTGTGTAGATTTTCCTTATTACCTTTGTCCTCAAGGGTAGTTTAGGAATTTCATATCTTCTATATTATTATACGTATTAAAACTATACATCAAGTTTTTGGCGCCGTTGCCGGGGATTTGTGATTAAGATTCCTTCGTTTGGATTTGTCGATCGTGATTTGAAGAACCTTTCGTCTTCGAAAGTTACGTCTTTTGAAAAAAATCAAAAATACAAAAAAATTAAAAATATAAAAAGTAAAAAATATTTTTCTTTTTCTTTTTACTATAAGTAGAAGTTTAATAAATAATAAAAAAATACAAAAATATTTGCTCTTCCGGATTTTTCGATTTTTATTCTCTTAATTACTAAAATACACATCAATTTAATTCTCTTACTAGAGAATTTGTGAATATTCCATTAATAAGTTCCCGAACTTAAGATTCAAAATTTACCGTCTTGTGTCACTTACGAAAAAGGCGCACCTCTTTTGTGAAATAAGCTATTAGGAGGGTTGTTCCACGGAACTACGACCCGAAGGGACAAACGTTTTTAAGGCGATTCGCTCCCACTACGTCCCCCGTTTGCAAATTTTACTTAAGGGAGTTACCCTAAGTTTGTTGATTATTCGGTAAAACAAAAATATTTTTGTATATATATTTTTCTCTCTTCATTTGTTTAATGTGTCTTTTGAAAAATGAAAATTTCACTCAGCATGTACTGAGTAAATAAGTTGTTTTCAAATAGCTTTTTCTTTGTCCATTTGCTTTTCAAAATAGTTTTTAAGACCTGTTTCTAGTAGCTTTTTGGACAAGGTTTAAGATGATATAAGCTAGAAAATCATAAGGATCTGTTTGTTTATAGAAAATTAAGCCTAAGATTCCTATAAGCCTGTTTGTATAGCATTTTCAACAAGTGCTTATTTGAAATTTTTAGATTTTGGCTTATTCTTTTTGCTTATTTCTAGTCTAAATTAGCTTATTAGGTTAGGTTTAGTATAGTAGTAGCTTATTTAGCCATAGTTTTGGCTTATTTTAGTTTCTAGCGTATTAAGTTTTGAAAAAAGTAAAACAAATTAGTTAAGTGTTCTGTCTGTTTTAAAAGCTCTTTTCTAGCTTATTTTAGATTTTCATAAAAGTTGTTTTTACAAAATTTGTTAGTTTTTAGCTATTTTACAAGTTTGCTTTTATAAGTTTTCAAATATAAAAAAAAATAAAAACAAAAGGCCACAGTTCGAAACCTGAACCTTCTACGTAAACACATACACAAGCCTCTACAAACACAAAACACATAACCATCCACTCGCGCCCTTGGGTCTTTTTCGAAATAGATTGCGTAAAAAAATTCTTTATCCACCTGTGTTTCCATTTCTTTTATTAATAAGTCGAGCTTAAAACTGGCTTATTAGAGCTTATTGTTTCAACATTTTTCAAGTTAGTAATTTTAGAAAATCTGTCTTATCTGTTTACACTTTTTGTGATTTTTTTTCAGATTTTTAGAATTAACTTTGCTATTTTTAATCATTTTTTTCATTAAAAACTTTAAAAAATCATAAAAAATAGAAAAATAATCAAAAAAATAAAATTCTTTTTTATAAAATTTTCTTTTATCATATTTTAGGCTTAGGTTTGAAATTTACTTTCGTAGGGTTAATATTTTGAAAGTTCACTTTTTAAAGAACGTGATTTCGTTCCCGTTCTCATTTTCTTCATTTTTAAGCTTTAAACACCCTCGTTTTAGAATTTCCTTAGATTTTACTTATTATCTAGTTAATTAGGATTAGAAAAAGTTTAGAAAATCATTTAGGGTTTAATGTTAGTGTACTTGCTTATTTGTAGTGTTTTATTAAATTCCCGTTAACATTTTTTTTCATAGTTAGTTTTAATTGTGCCTTTATTTGCTCACTATTAGGATTTTAGAAAACAATCATCTTCGAACCAATTCAAGTCATTGTCCAAATAACAAACGGGGTCTCAATTTCATAAATCTTTGGGAAAACGACCGGTAATCACTTACCGGTTAAACATATTATATTTTCATGTGATTTTTCTTACTACCTTTTTCCTAAAGGGTAGTAGAGGAATTTCATAATCGTTATATTATTATACGTATTAAAAACTATACATCAAGTTTTTGGCGCCGTTTCCGGGGATCAAACCCGGGTCACCCGCTTGACAGGCAGGAATACTTACCTCTCTCTCGTCATTGTTAACGCACACAAAAACACACTTAAACTTTTCTTCCCTCTCTATTTAAATCGTCATCTCCAAGACCATCAAACAAGACCATTTCAAGCCTCAAGGTAAATTACAAAAGTGTTCCTTATCTTCTAAACAACTCATAGCTAAAAGGAATTAGTTGTTAACCTCACTTTTTAGCCTTTGCCCTAGAAATTGGTTTAGGGTTCATGAAAATTAAAAGATGACCAATTCTAAATTTGAATGAGGGGTTTTGATGCTTGAAGTGTATAGACTACTCGCCCATTGCAGTTAATCATGGGTCGAACGTTCAAAGGGGTTTTAAATGATTCTTGTTTGCGAAAATTTGGGTTTTTGGGATTTAGTGGAATATTTTTGTGGGTTTTGTGCTAGGACGTTTGTATTCTATTCCTTAAATGTATTTGAGCCATAAAAGGCATTTCTTGTTTGTAGTTTCTTGAATGAATGTGTTGAAATGTTTAAACATGCTCGTTTTTGAACATTCTTGATGATTCTGTGACTAATTGTTGTTATAACTGATCCTAAGTGTTATTCAACTGATATGTATCTAGTATAACCACACGACTTGATGCTTAAAAGTGCATTTTGTGTAATTATGCTATGAAGCGGTTAACAACCGTCTGTGTGAGGCGAGTTAACAACGCCTTCAGCTGCGAGTAAATAACTCCCTTTAGAAGGCGAGTTAACAACACACCTTCATGAGGTGAGTTAACAATATCCCTTCACGAGGCGAGTTAACAATATGCCTTCACAAGACGAGTTAACAATATTCCTGCACGAGACGAGTTAACAACCTCTATAGGAGGCGATTTAACATACCTATATGAGGCGAATTAACACACCTCAATAGGAGGTGTTGATCCTAATAGAATAGATCTTGATTAGCTTGTATAATGTTAAGTTGTATTGAATAAATTCAAAACAACTATGATAAAAACTTTGATTGTAAATATCAAAGACTATGCGAAATCTAGTCAATGATACTAAGAAGAATTTAAATGAAATGGTAATGAATAAGATAAATAACAAACAGTTTATCAAACTTTCAGCCTCAATATAATACAACACTCCTAATAGTAGTTAGGTTAACAAAACCTTGAAGCGATATTCGATATCAAAACAACGATTTCTAATATCTAACCTAAATGCCTTAGGACCTCCTTATAAAACACCAAGGAGTCCTAATGGGATTACAATATTTTCCTAAGTTATCATGATCTTTTAAATAAATAACTTATTCGTATCTTTTACAAAAATATCTCATACTTATCACATAAGCAATCTTTATCTTTTCTTCTGTCTTTATCCATCCCTTGACAGTAGAAACTCTTTCGGCAGTTGTAACTTTGTACCAGCAGCATTAACTGTGTACAAGCAGTAGTAACTACTTAGAATATTTTCTTCAATCTTCACCAGCAATACTAACTTTACTCTAGCAATACTAACATATACTAGCAGTACTAAGTTACACTAACTTTCTACTAACAGTTGTAACCTCATGCAGTTTTTGTACTAGCAGTATTAACTTCAGCTGAGCAGTCTTAACTTTGTAATGGCAGTGCTAATATATACTAACAGTAGTAACTGTGAACTAGCAGTATTAACTTTATACTAGCAGCACTAACTACTTAGCATATGTTTCATTAGAGTTAATGAGCAGCACTAAGTTATGCTTAACAGCAGTAACTCTAACCTTAGCACAACGGTAACTTCAAGATCATCAAGAAGTTTTTTAATCCCAATAGGACGCGATTTAGCAATGGATTTCAATTAATTTTAAGATTGAATTTCTTTCTGAAGGAAATTTAAAACTCAAGTTAGGTAGCTAATTAAAATTGGTTAAATATGCAATCTAATTAAGTTAAGTAGGCTTATATATCAAGTTCAAACAAAAATATTTGAACATGTCCTTCTAACCTTTAATACTCGTACAAACTTAGTTGAATAGGATACTAAGACGCAGAATTTCATTGTCTTAAAGCCTTTCACATAAGCTTCAATTAATTGCCCTTTGGATGAATAACTTTATTCAACATAGCAAATGCCCTTAATGAGCCTAATAATTAAAATGATATCACAACATGAATCAAGCTTAAGTATTCAACAATCAAAGGCCTGATAGTGTGTTACATATAAAATTGGTTATATGTATAAACTGTATTGGTCAAATCTTTAGCAAAACATAATACCCCTCAAGCACAACAGAAACCCTTGATGATTCTCTTGTTTTGCCCCATGACCGTACTTGAGTTCGACAAATGCAACATGAGACTCAAGACAGACATCAAACCAAAAGAAGCTACATTTCAAGTGGTGTTGGATGTTCTTGCTCTCATTCCCTTCTACCAAGCATTCCTAATCGATGCAGAAGTTCTTGGTATTTATATGCAAGAATTTTGGGCTACAATTTCCGTTCATAAGTCATCCATCAGATTCATGATAAACAAGAAGAAAGTCTCTCGATGTTGATATATTCAGATAAATTCTCCAGTTTTGCCCTAAAATTCCAAGACAAAAGTTTGAAGACCTCTTATGGGAACATGATATCCTCTCTTTCATTAGACATCTTGGGCAATCTGGAGACATCATTTACCTCTCTGATGTGAATATTGACTACTTACACCAACCATGGAGAGCATTTGTTACCATTGGTATATGATTAATTACACATACCTTTTACCTATAAAAACGAGCTTAAATGACCAAAAACGAACATAAAATGCCAAATATACGCTTGTTTTGTAATTTATGCTGTGCAGGTAACGGATATTCACTAAAGGAAAAAAAATCAAGCCAAAACGAACAAAACCGAGCACAGAATGGAAAGAGCGTCAAAGTTAAAGTCAAAGTTAACCGAAAAGTCAACCGAAAAAGTCAAAGCTGAAACCGAAGAAAAGCTAAATGGGTTAACCCGCACCTATCTTATGGGCCGGGTCAGCCCATTTAACATTATGAAGACAAGTTTAAAATATAAACATGGCCCAATGCCATGTTTATAACAAACAGCCCAATCCATTTAGCCCAAAACCAAACAAACAACCTAACTCCCTTATGTGTAACTGCTGTTAAGTATATTACACAGCTGGTCCTTCCCTTTTTGCATCGTTAGTCCAAAAGGACTAACGGTGCCATTCCTTAACAAAAATAGTAGACTAACACCCATTAACTTTTCCACCTTTAACCCCATTTACAAAACTCATCCCTTTCCCGCCATTAACCCTTAACCTCCAAATCCTTTACACCACCTATGTGCTACTATTCATCTGTCTCTTTCACCTCTTCCCCAAAACCCCCACCTTAACCCCACACCCACAAGCTGCCAAAGGACTCCACGATGGAAATCCTCAACTCTGCTATTAGTTGATGAAGACAAAGACAAAATCAAGGGCTTAGATTAAAGGTCTTGATGAGCAAGAAAGATTAAGGGCTAGGGTTGAGCTTTTGAAGTCTCTCACTCAACAAACACAACAAGCACAAAAAGAAGACCCTGCAGTTTTAGCATTTGATATAAATAGTTTAGGATTTTCATTGTAATAGACATCTAGAGTAGTTTTAGTGTAGGAGTAGTGTAGCTTTTAGGAGTAGCTTAACTTAGACTTTTCAAACTTCTGTTTTAATATTATTGTCTTTTAAGTTTTAAAACCTTGTAATCTTTTTAAGTTTTATGAAATTTCAGTTAAAATTTCTTTAAATGCATAATTTTCCATTTCTTAAAAACTGCTTATTGTGTTCTGCTGATTTTCCTGGTTTATTGTCTGTTAAGATCAGTCTTTGTATTGCTTATTTGATCTTCCTTTAAGCCTTTCTTAATCTGTTTTTAACTTAAAATGTGTTTTACAAATTTTAAAGGGGTGTTTGGAAAACTGTTTTACTCAAAGCAAAAATGAGTTTTAGTCCTTTTTGTCATCAAAACCAACTTTGATTAACCATTTAGTAGTCTTTGGATCTTTTCCCTTAGTTGTTTTAGTCTAAAATCTTGTTTTAAGGTATTATGTACTCAAATGTTGAATCTGTGTTCATTAAATTTTTAGAATCTGTCATTGTTTGATTCATGTTTTTAAATTATGTATGTGCTGGCTGCATTTGGTTCAAACTGAATGGTCATGATCACATTGTTTAAGCTTTTGCAATCCTTGTGTTAACATTTTCACTCTAACCTGCCATAGTTGTTAAAGGCCATCAGTTTGAATTCCCTTTTTTTCTTTCCTTAAATTTAGTTTAGTTAAACTTAGATTTAGGTGCCTAAAATGATAAAACAAGTTCTTTGCAGTCTAAATCCCATCTGTTTTAGCTTATTTAGGATTAGAGCTTATTTGATAAGCTTATTTCTAGGTCTGAACTTAGCATTCTAGTTTAGTTAAAATCTGTCAAAAAAGCAAAAATAGTGTAATCTGCCCTTTTCATAAGCCTTTTTTCTAGCTTATTTGTTTTTCAAAATGTTTAAAGTTTGCTTTTTCTATATCTTATTACCGCACCAACTTTAATCTGTTTTTGCTTTTAGAAGCCAAAAGGGATAGCTGATGCTCTTAAAAATAGCTTTAAGTTGCCTACGTAGGCCTGATTGGTTTTAGAACCATTTTTAGCAACTGCTTATTTGCTTTATAAAAGCTTTCCCTTTTTTATCCTTGCTTAGTTTTTGTTCTTAGTTGCTTATTAAGTTTAGCTATCTCTTTACTAGCTTATTTGTCATTTTCAATGCTTATTAGCTTTAATTCTTAGTTTAAAAAGTTAAAATTAGTTTAAAAGTTATCCTTGTGGTTATTTGATTTAAAAAGCTCTTCAGTGCCTTTCTGCTTATTTTCCTAGTTTACTTTTGCTTATCATAGCTTATTAGGTCTGGCTAGTTAACTATCTTTGCTTATTTGCCTGTACATTGTGCTTATTGGTTAAAATAAGCCCATAGTTTAGCCCTTTTTCATTTAGTGTTTAAAAAAAGCCTTTCTGTCAGCTTATTTGCTCATTTCTGTGCTTATTATTGTTTTTCAAAAATAATTTTTAGTTTTAAAAATGCTTATTTTCAGTTTATTAAAAAAGTTGTTTCAAAAGTTTTCGAAAATAAAAACATTGGGAGTAGGAGAAGTCAAGGTGAGCAAGGCTCGAACCTGAGACCTCCCACACAACACCCCAACGCTTTAACCATTGCACCAAACCAGGGCTATCTGCCCATTTTCCTTTCACTTTATTTTTATACCCTTTTTAGCTGTTTTGCTTAACAGCCCTTTGTACTTATTTTCAGCTTATTATATAAGCTTTTTCAAAACTCTTATTTTTTCTGCCTACTATATAGCTTAAAGTACTTTCCCCCTGCATTTTTTCCAGAATTTTTCCCATTTTAGTTATTACTATTTTTTTTAAAATTAATTTTTTAGATCAAAAGAGTTTTAATTACAATTAAATAAAATAAAAGTCAGAAAAATATAAATCTTTTTTTGTAAAATTTTCTTTTATCATTTAGAACTTAGAAAAATTAATTTTGCTTTCGTAGGGTAAAATTTGACATAGTTGATAAAGATTAAATCAGTTTTTAATTCATAATAAATAATATAAAAGTCAAAAAAATATAATCCTTTTTTTTAAAATTTTCTTTTATCATTTATGATTTATAAAAATTAAATTTGCATGTGCAGGGTTAAAATTTCATGTTTTAGGTTTTCGAGTCGCGTTTTTACGTTCCCGTTTACGTTTTTAAATTCGTTTTTTGCTTTCGTTTTAGATTTAAGTTGCCTTTTACTTGTTTTTCCCGTAGAAATAGAAAACCAATCAAAATCTTGTTATTCAAACATCAAATATCAAACCGACTTTCGACTCTCCATTTCAACCCTCGTTGGGAGAACGAACCGGGTGATCACTTGCCCGGAATCATTTATATCATACCCGTGAGTTTGTTGACCTTTTTCCTAAAGGGTTGACTAGGTTGACTTGCGGGGATTTTATATTTGATATTTTATTATACTATTTGATATATAATTACCCCTAAAAAGGTGATTATCATTTTGGCGCCGCTGCCGGGGAGGAGTGTAAGCGATTGTCGTTTCGACGTTTGACAATTAGTGCTTTGAAGATCCTTCCTTGTGAAGTTATTTTCTTTATAAAAATATAAAAATACAAAAATATTTTTCATTTTCTTTTATTAGTATATAAAAACAAGAAAAATCAAAACATAAAAACATTGTCTTTAAATAATAAAAAATCATCAACAATATAATGCTCTCAACTTGAGCATTATTATAATAAGTTCCTAAATCAAAGATTCAAAACGTGCATTTGTGTCACTTGCGAGGTACGGCTCACCTTTAATCGATTAACAAACTATAAAAGGGGTATAAGGAGGGTTGTTCCGAGGAACTACGACCCGAAAGGAGAAGGTTTTAATAGCTTCGCGCTTTCCCGCTCCTCCGCTCCTTTGTGCGTTTTTCTTTTAAAAAGCTACCGTGAAGCAAGTTGATTATTGGTTTAAGTTATCCGGTCTCATTGTTTTGTCCTATAATAAAATGAATTGTTTAAAAAACTTAAAAATCCCAAAAATAATCTTCTTTTTCTTCTATACCATTTAAATCTTTTCTTAACCCTCTCATTTTTAATTCTTAATGTTGACATTTGTCCTATTCGCTGGTTGTGGAGAACCATTATATGGTCACCCGTGTCAACGGTGTACTTGCGAGCGGTGTGGTAATGATCTTCGAGATGGATATTGCTTTCTATGTAATTCAAGGAACAGAAATTCTTTTATTTATGATTCGAGTCTAAATTCTTTTGATAATCCTCCCGATTTTTCATACCCACCTCCACACCCCCAAACGTATTCTTGTGAGTTTTGTGGGAACGATGCTCATTATGGTTACGATTGTCCACCTCAAGTTCCTTTTATCTACAATCCAGAACCGTGTTACAATCAAGACTTTAATTTCCCATAAAATTTTCAAAGTTATCCACAACGATATCCTTGTTGTGAAAACTGCGGGGGTCCTCAAGAAACTTTTCAATGTCAACCGTTGAACCAAAATTGTTATGATTATAATTCTCTTAGTTTTGACCAATTTTAACCCCCGCAGTATCCCATCATTCATCAACCAATTCGAGAAAAAACTTGTGCAGAATTGCTAGCAGAGGAACGGACCGCTAACATTAATACTCAATCCACGCAGTATTCCATCGTTCATCAACCTCCTCAAGAAACAAGTTTGGAATTTTTGCAAGATAACAGAGACCTAATTAACTCTGTGCAAACTTTCTTAGGAAAGTTTAAACGATTTTCTTTTTATGAAACGCCAAAGGTTGTATCACTAGCATAGGAGACAGTTTCTGAAATTGAGCATGCTTTTGAAGACAAGCAATATCAACCGAAGGGTATTCTAGAGTTATTTCATAAACTTTATGATGATGTGCAAAATATTCACGAGGAGTTAACAGAGTACATAAATACTCCGAGTTGGAATCGTCCTACCATCTACTGTGATGATGATGATGATGATGACAAGGATTATACTATAGCAATCACACCCGACTTACCGATTACGGACTCTCTTATAATGGAGGATGAGCATCTTGACACTATTCCGGCAACGGAATCGGACGAATTAATAAAGTCTAGTATTGAGGACCTTGTCCATACCCCAAGTGAGTCTTAGGGTATTCCAGAAAATATGTGTGATGTGCCTTTTCATGATAATTCTCTGCCTCTTGACATTTCAAAAGATCAATTTAAGGGTTTCTCCGATTCTAACGATGATTCTACTTCGATTGATGACGATTCTTTCTCTATTGATGACATCGATTATGTCAATGCATCACCTCCCGGTTCTGAGCTCGTCAGCTTAGAGGTGGTGGAGAATGTTTCCCCAGAAGATGGAGAGATTGATACCGATATTCTTCTTATCAAGGACGATGTTCTTCGTAAGAAATTATTGAAAATCAATCTTGTTATTGCTAAGATCGATGCATTAAATGTTGATCCAACTCCATATTTCGATTTTGTGCTCAAGTCTCCTATCCCCGTTGAGGATGGTGACTCCTTCTTGGAAAAATTTGAAATAACTCCCGAGCTTGAAACTTTTAAATTTGATATTTAAGAGAAGAATAGTGGCAGTACCACTATTCATGCTGATATTTCTCTTCTGGATCTTGAATGTGTTTATTTTAAGAGTGAGCCCGATCCGGGAGATTTGACTTCTATTGACCTCGGGATTCGTGAGAGCGTTTCTTCTACGACAAATGTGAATTTACCATTCGAGGATGACCAATCTCCTCTCTTCGCTTATGTTGTATGGATCTTTCTTCCTTTTCTCACGTATCTTGTTGCTCCTCCATATCTTCTCTCCTCCGGGAATGAAGATACCATTTTTGACCCCGACATATCCATTTATCATTCATTTATATCGGGTGTATCTCATCGGAGTGGAACTTTCATGAAATTCAACTAAACCACTTGAATAAAAGTCTGATGGAGATTTTATATTCCACTTGCTTCCCTATGGACCAATGAATTCGGGGTCGAGTCAGGCTCAAGACTCGGTTAACAAAAATAAGCGCTTTGTGGGTGGCAACCCATGCTTATCCTAATGTAATAGTAGTAATGAATAAGTGTGTTGTGAGGAGGCTCGCCTCTACCTTTCTCGTGTTTTGTGGTTTTGTATTGTATATCCAGGATTGCCCGGATTTTAAAGTCTCGTGCTCGTAGTTTTGTCCTTCGATCACTCGATCTTCACATCCTCAGCTTCATTTTGGGAATCCAATATTCTAATTTTATCGACTAATGTTTATCTTTAAGCATACTTAATAAACGGCTTAGGATTTACGTAGAGACCCTTCTTAAAACATTGAGGACAATGTTTAGTTCTAGTATGGGGGGATCTATCGATTTGATTGTGCCTGTAGCCGTTGTTTTCACGTAATCCCGTTTTTACCACCAAAATACCAAAAAATTAAAAAAATTAAAAAATTTCAAAAACAAAATAAGTGTTTTGTCACAATTTTGACTTTCCTGCTGGGTAGAATAAGAATAAATTTTGACTCGATCGAGCGTGTTAAGCTCTAGCTTGTTCCTTAACTTTTAGACTAAGCATTCGCGGATCTTTGCGAAGAACGAAAAATGATAGAGTTAA
>BQNB010051015.1:0-41221 GCA_026074375.1 Tanacetum coccineum | reverse complement strand
ACATTACGTGCTGCATTAAGTACTTATGTGACATACATATATGTAATATATATGCTTACATCTTTTGCGTATATCGCACGTCTATTTATATAAATACTAGAGCATTTCTTTAGACATTGTGAGTTGCACAATGGTCTCAATTATACCTCAGACATTGTAAGTTAAACAATGGTCTCAATTATACCTCAGACATTGTAAGTTAAACAATGGTCTCAATTATACCTCAGACATTGTAAGTTAAACAATGGTCTCAATTATACCTCAGACATTGTAAGTTAAACAATGGTCTCAATTATACCTCAGACATTGTAAGTTAAACAATGGTCTCAATTATACCTCAGACATTGTAAGTTAAACAATGGTCTCTAAGGATATTATTTTTCTTCATAGCTTTATACTATATTGTATTACACGAAGACCGTTATAATTTTTGTTTACATGGAATTATGTATGAATCTAAGTATTACAAGTCTTGTATGGGCGGGACTTGTAATATGAGGATTGATATGATAATTGCTATGTTAACAAAGCCCGTCACAGTTCTGTTTACACGGGATTGTGTATGAATCTAAGTATTGCAAGTCTTGTATAGGCGGGACTTGTAATAGGAGGATCGATATGGTAATCACTATACTGATTTGTTTATAGAGATCTTTACCTTATTTACTCTAACCGAGTACTCATTAATTATCTTGAACTCTATGTTGATCTCGCCTGGCAGTTTTTACTCCCAGCTTCCAAAGACGAGTTTTAAATCACTCGTCCCATACTCATTAGAGCACATGCATCGTCATGTCATCCATCACCTTGAAAGTTATGTGGGTACGCGTATTGCATCGGGAATTATTAAGTAGGATGATTTATAATCTGTTTATTTAAAAGGATTGGGACGCCTCTTCAGTTAAATAAATAAATTATAAATCACCGAACCATAACGAACAATATTTCATAATACATGATTTGAAAGCTCACTAACAAGAGAAGAACATTGCCATAAGTGAGTTAAAGAAACTCATTGAAAAGATGAAAGGTAAGGATGTGGATACTAATTTTGGAACACCATCAATCTTGGGAAAACCGCCTTTGCAACCACACTCAGAAATAAACCAGTTATAAGACAACTGGCTGCATTTAAATATGAAAGATCATCATTTTCAAAAATCGGGTTTGTGCCTCCCCAATGTTGAGAAAAAAGGATTTTACAAAAAACTGTCACTCCACAATCTTAGGTGTTGATCCGTGTAAAGATCGTTTTAAACTCATCTAGGATCGTTTTACCCAATAACATTATCACAATTATGCACAGGGGAAATAACAAACACAAATTTGGTATTGAACAAGGTTTTTTCATTTAACGGTTCCTATTTACCACCCAACCTATAACATGGGGCTACCCAACACTATGGTGTACTAACCTAACCTAAACTAACCAATATACAAGCACACACACTTTGTAATAGACTCTCAGTGGAGAAGTCCTGTGTTTTGTATTGGATGGTTTATTTTTAAAATAAAAAAATACTACGATCCTAGGATCTCTTTATATACATAGAGATTCCTAGTATACAAGAATCCTAATTAACATAGAAGTCCTATCTGTTCCTTTAGTCCCTCTACTACTTTTGAAGACTTCTTTATAATTGCGACTTGATCCTTCTTAATTTCCCCTCTTGTTTGATTCTTTTTCAATTCTTGTATTTACTTTGTTGCTCATCAAATCAATTTATACCGGAATTATTAATTCCCAACAATCTTCCCCTATTTGATGAAGACAAAACAAACAAAATCGTGTACGAACTTCCCCTTAAATAGAGAAGTTGAGATGTATAATTCCCCTGAATGAAAACAAAAACATACTTTACCCCTTAACGTATGATCATTTCACCACACATAATAAACGCAAATCAATAAACTTGTAATCTTCTTCCCCTTTTGTAATCATCTATAGGGAGGTCTTCCTGTAGAAATCAACTTGGATCATAACAGCTACAAAGCATATACCACAACGACTAATCCAGCCTTCGCCAGTTACTCAAATACCCTCCATGAAGCATAATATAAAAATGACTTTGAGCAGTAGAAATTATAAACAGTAGTTAGTAATAAAGATCAGCAGTAGTAATGAACCACTTCCCCACAAGTGGTGGCAAGTAGATGGTTAAACATTTAATCATAAGCTCCCCCTGAAACCCAATGTTTACACATCTCTTGAATCTCAAACTCTTTGGCTCTATGTAGTGATCACTGCCAGAAGAAAAACCAGTATACAATTTGATGAAGAAGTAGAATCTCCAAACTTATGTCTTATGTCTTGCAATATCCACGTGATGTCGAACTCAATACCAAGAAGTAGCTCCCAACTCTGACAAAATCCCTCATCGATAGAGACACTAGAGCACTACAACTAGTAACTCCTTAAAGTGATAGCAAATGGAGCATTAAGCACCATGAGAAAAAATCACATCCTTTATGCTAGATTTGAGTCAACTCTTCGTCAACACCTTAAAGCACGTAACAAGTTATCTATAAAGTCATAGCCACAAAACTATACTTTTATGAGTATGATAAGATACGCACCTATGAAACTTAACTACAATATCAAATAAGTGATAATCGATCGTCTTCGTAATCACCTCTTCAAATAATCTCCAAAAACTAGCCTTTTAAATGTTTAAGAACATTTAAAAATCAATCCGTTAACTTCCCCTTAAACGAAGCATCCTTTTTAATTCGAGATTCAAAAATAAATACCTTCACTTCTTTTTTTGAAATGTCCAAGATCTTTTGATAACCATCCGAGAACAAAAATCCTTTTCTGTCCGATATCGATCAACGCTAACAGTACTAAAAAAATTTCTCAGATATAACTAGCAGTACAAACCCTTTCTCGGACGATGCAAACAGTATGAATTACCTTGAAACCAATAGCTGTTATGATCACGTCAAGTAGCACAATATAAACATCTTCACGTTTTAAAAACACCACATATCTTCATTACAAACTTCTCATCACGTGAATCCAACACAAATACTTGCATGTACAAACATCTTCATAGTGCCAAAAATAGTTGAAATAGTGATGCCGTACGGTATAAGCCATGAACATATGGGTGAACATATTAACATATGAGAGCAGTACTTAAGACTTTCTTAAACTCCTCCTTCTGGGCCTTTAATGCACATAACCAGTTGCTAATCTGATGGCTATGGCTGTCGCAGTACAAAAACAAAGTAGCAGTACTAAATTTTTTAAGTTTAGTACTGTTGGCATATTGTACGTGATCACATGTAACTTGCCGTCCCATGCCCAAGCAACATCAAATCGAATACATGACAACACAAAATATATGAAGCGAGCAGTATTAATCGTAAACAATTGAACCTATGGCCGTATTAAAAATTCATTCGAACAGTACTTTGAGCAACGCAAGCATAAAATTGGCAGTATAAATGAATTTACGAACCTTAGGCAGTGCAAACATGAAAACTGAACATGGTTTTGTAGTAACACGAATTCATTATGTTGATGATTCTTCCATACACACGAACAAACTGTTTCATCAAGAAACCCTAAAACATTTAAACACCAAACGTTAAATTCCTTGAACGTGTATCCCATGTGAATCCAAAACCCCTTACTCGTTTAAAGATCCGTCTGCTTCCAACCATCATGAAACACAGTATACATTGAAGCCTTAGATCAGCAACAATATTGACGAACAAGAAATCCATACGAACATGAAACCCAACGAGATCAGAAATAAAAACCTTTTCTGCACAGTTTTGCCTCAAAATCATATCTTAAAATTTGAATCATCAAATCAAAAGATCGCTCTGTCCAGATCCTATCCTATATAGTTTTAGAACCTCCAGTTAAAAATTTTGTGTCGATCCAACGGTTAACGAACGATTTATCATTGTTTTACCATGGCTGCCCAGAAAGTGACGAACATAAAAACCTAAACGGATTTTTTTCGAATATCCTTAGCAGTACCTTCATCAACCTTGTAGATCCTAGATCAAGAGCCCTATGGCTCTGATACCAATTGATAAGATCGTTTTAAGCTCAACTAGGATCGTTTTACCAATAACAATTGTAACAATTATGCACAGCGGAATTAAACAAACACAATTGTTATTGAACAAGGTTTTTCATTGAACGATTCCTATTTACCCTAACCTATAACATGGGGCTACACCAACTACTATGGTGTACTAACTAACTAACTAACTAATATACAAAGCACACACACTTTGTAATCAGACTCTCATTGGAGAAGTCTGTGTTTTCTATGGATGGATCTAAAACCTATGAGTCTATGTCTCTTTATATAAGGAGAGATCATAAGACGTTACAAAGAATTCTAATCAAACACATTAATGCTATTAATTAATGCTATTAATTATCATTAAGTCCATCATTAAGTTACATCTTGTAACTTCCCAATCATTAAGTCCTTCTTTAAGTTACATCTTGTAACTTCCCAATCTGTCGATTAAGTCCTTCTTGTTTCATTCTTTTGTTCTTTTGTCTCATCAAATCTATAATTCCCAACAATCTTCCCCTATTTGATGATGACAAAACAAACAATGTTCTTGCACGAACTTCATCATAAAGCCTAAGCTTCCCCTGAAGTTGAGATGTAATCATCTCCCTGAATGAAACAATGCTTCCCCTTGACTTAAGATCTTCTTGAACATGTCACCACAATACAAAGTTGCAAATCACGAATCTTCTGTAGTCTTCTTCCCCTTTTTGTAATCATCCAATAGGGGTCTTCAGTAGATAAGCAACTTGTAAACACTTCCCCTCAAGTGGTACATGTAGATGGTTAAACAATTAAACAATAAGCTTCCCCTGAAACCCATATGTTTACCATCTCTTGAATCTCGAACTCTGTAGGCTCTATGTAATGATTACTTGATGAAGAAAACTGAGTATAACAAATTTGTTGAAGAAGTTGAATTTCCCAAACTTGTGTCTTATGTCTTGCACTATCCACGTGACGTCGAACTTATAAGTAAATCTATGAAATATAAGTAGACCGCAACCTCTTGACAAAATCCTCATCTATATGAGACACTGAGCACAACAACGTAACTCCTTAAAGTGATAGCAAGTGTGAGCATTAAGCACCATAAGAAAAATCACACACCCTTGCTAGATTCGTCAAGTCTTCGTCACACCATTGTAAGCACGAACAAGTTATCTTAAAAGCCAACCACAACTTTAAGATATGATAAGACACGCACCTGTGAAACTCAACTACGACATCAAATAAGCAATATTCGATTTTCTTCATAATCACCTCTTCAATAAATCTCCAAATACGAGCCATTATTATCTTCCCCTTAAACGAAGCATTTGAGATTCAAATCCATCCAAAAATATGCACTGTACGATATCGTCTTCACATCCGAGAACCAAAAATTACGCTCTGTCCGATATCGAACAAAGCTAGCAGTATAAACTAACTTCTCGGATGAAACTAGCAGTACCTTCGAACATAACAGCGGTACTTTCACAACGAGCAGTACTTTGAGCATAATGAGCAGTACTTTCGAATAGAAGCAGTACTTTCGAACAGTACCTTGAGCAGTGCCTTCATTCTTCATAGAAACCCTTGATAGTAACAATGATTTACAATTGTATTGCATACCAATTAAGGTAGAGAGGACAATTATAAATATTGATATATCAATTAACTCAAAAACCCCATAAAACTTTAACCACAAATCGATTTCTTGAAAATTAGGGTTTTAGGGTTTCTTCAAAAACCTTGTAGATCCTAGATCGAGAGCCCCATGGCTCTGATACCACATGTTGAAAATCGTTTAGCCCATCTAGGATCGTTTTACAGATAATATTGAACACGCAGCGGAATAATAAGAAAGCAATATTATCAAACAAGGTTTTTCATTCAAACGATTCCTATTTACCCCAACCTATAACATGGGGCTACACCAACTAATTATGGTGTACTAACTAACTAACTAACTAGACTCTCATTGGGAGAGTTCTATGTATGATGGATATCTAAAACTACACGCCTATGATCTCTTTATATAGGGAGAGATCATAAGACGTTACAAAGGAAAACTTAATTGACACTTATCAACATTAATTAGTATTCAAACCACATTAATGATATTTATCAACATTAATGCTTATCATTAAAAACCACATTAATGATATTTATCTT
This sequence comes from Tanacetum coccineum, assembly GCA_026074375.1. Lineage (NCBI taxonomy): Eukaryota > Viridiplantae > Streptophyta > Magnoliopsida > Asterales > Asteraceae > Tanacetum > Tanacetum coccineum. The sequence continues at coordinate 35,018 of BQNB010051015.1, read as the reverse complement.
GTAACTTCCCATAATGTTGAATTAGTCCCAGATTAGTCCCTCTTATTTCATTCGTCTTCATTTTGTCTCATCAAATTAAGAATCCCAACAATCTTCCCCTATTTGATGAAGACAAAACAAAAAAAATCGTGTACGAACTTCATCATAAAGCCAAAGCTTCCCCTGAAGTTGAGATGTAATCATCTCCCTGAATGAAACAAAATCTTCCTTTGTAGATAGCTTCCCCTTAACTTATGATCATGCCACCACACATAATAATGAGCTGCAAATATCATGAATCTTCTTCCCCTTTTTGTAATCATCCAATAGGGGTCTTGTGTAGATACGCAACTTGTGAACGCTTCCCCTCTAGTGGTGCATGTAGATGGAAAACATTTAAACAATAAGCTTCCCCTGAAACCCATATGTTTACCATCTCTTGAATCTCGAACTCTGTAGGCTCTATGTAATGATTACTGATGAAGAAAACTGAGTATAACAAATTTGTTGAAGAAGTTGAATTTCCCAAACTTGTGTCTTATGTCTTGCACTATCCACGTGACGTCGAACTTATAAGTAAATCTATGAAATATAAGTAGACCGCAACCTCTTGACAAAATCCTCATCTATATGAGACACTGAGCACAACAACGTAACTCCTTAAAGTGATAGCAAGTGTGAGCATTAAGCACCATAAGAAAAATCACACACCCTTGCTAGATTCGTCAAGTCTTCGTCACACCATTGTAAGCACGAACAAGTTATCTTAAAAGCCAACCACAACTTTAAGATATGATAAGACACGCACCTGTGAAACTCAACTACGACATCAAATAAGCAATATTCGATTTTCTTCATAATCACCTCTTCAATAAATCTCCAAATACGAGCCATTATTATCTTCCCCTTAAACGAAGCATTTGAGATTCAAATCCATCCAAAAATATGCACTGTACGATATCGTCTTCACATCCGAGAACCAAAAATTACGCTCTGTCCGATATCGAACAAAGCTAGCAGTATAAACTAACTTCTCGGATGAAACTAGCAGTACCTTCGAACATAACAGCGGTACTTTCACAACGAGCAGTACTTTGAGCATAATGAGCAGTACTTTCGAATAGAAGCAGTACTTTCGAACAGTACCTTGAGCAGTGCCTTCATTCTTCATAGAAACCCTTGATAGTAACAATGATTTACAATTGTATTGCATACCAATTAAGGTAGAGAGGACAATTATAAATATTGATATATCAATTAACTCAAAAACCCCATAAAACTTTAACCACAAATCGATTTCTTGAAAATTAGGGTTTTAGGGTTTCTTCAAAAACCTTGTAGATCCCAGATCAAGAGCCCCATGGCTCTGATACCACATGTTGAAAATCGTTTAGCCCATCTAGGATCGTTTTACAGATAATATTGAACACGCAGCGGAATAATAAGAAAGCAATATTATCAAACAAGGTTTTTCATTCAAACGATTCCTATTTACCCCAACCTATAACATGGGGCTACACCAACTACTATCTTCTGGACAAAAGCAGCACTAAGTAACAAACAACGTGTCGTCTTGGCAGTTGAAACATGTAACAGAACCACGAACAATACCAGCAAATAAACACGAGAAAATAGTAATATCATTTTCTCAAACTTGTGTCGTCTTTTACTTCCATTTATATATAAACTTCAGGAACACCATCTGCTCCTTTATCAAGCGGTTTGTCCTGTACTAACGATTTTAATCAAGGAGGATTGTTTTCCTTCATTTTCGTCGTGGCACAGTTATCATCTTGTAGAAAAAGCTGCGGATTAAGGTTAGGTAAGCAAATATTAAGGTATGGTTATTTTTGATGTATTTATCGTCTACTATGACCCTTATATCGTTGGGGTTGTGATAACTTCTCCAGAAAGACTTGCACCTCCAATTATCCGGCTCCTTTTCTCTAGAGCCATCAGTGCTTCGGCTTTCACTGTTCTCTTCGGCCGGCCTGTTTTCGCGGAGTAGGTTATAGTTTTAAGGGTAAACACATCGATGCTTGTTGCACATTTAAGGCGGCGGGGACTGAGCTTCATTGTTTTATTTTGATTCTTCCCGGTGGGTGGGGGGGTGGTGTCTCGGTGTGATTTTTATCTTTTGCTTGAGGATGTTTGGGGGGAGGGAGGGTGACCACTGGGTTTTATTTTATTTTTACTCACCTTTTTCAATTTTGAAGTTGACACCCCACCACCCATTTTCGTGTCTTCTGTCCATCTTTTTGTTAATCAGGGATCTAGGGTTGTAGGAAACCCTGTTTTCACCAATATCCCTTGTCCAAAGAATCCAGGAAAACACGAGACCTTATTGTTCTAAGATTACGTATCACCTAAAAAAACCTTGTACTCTTAGACATCAAGAGAAACCCGCTCTGATACCACATGTAGAGAATCGTTTAGCCCATCTAGGATTAGTTTTACAGATAATATTAAACACGTAGCGGAATGATAAGAAAGCAATATTATTAAACAAGGTTTTTCATTCAAACGTTTTCCCTATTATCCCAACTATAACATGGGGTTACTAACTACTACATAGACTTTATATTATTATCTTTTACTATATACTAACTATGGTGGATCACACAAACCTTTACTATTTGACTCTCATCCCCCCCCCCAGTCGACTATGTTATTCCATGGATGATTAGTTCTGAAATGCCTAGACCTCCTTTTTATAGCACAAGGAGTCTAAGGATTACAAGGAAAACTAATTAATATAATTAATGAGAGAATCAAAGTAATCTATTTTCAGTAAATTTTCATTCTTTTCTTAATTTTGCACCAATTCTTTTTAATCTTTATCTTTATCCCCCCCCCCCCCCCTCCCCCCCCCCCCCACCCCCCCCCCCCCCCCCCCCCACCCCTGGCCTCTCCCAAACACAATCCAATATTTAGTATCTTCTGATATCTTCCATCTTTTGTAGAATATATTCCACCAGCTTGAAGAATCTCTTATTGTCGATTTAGGTCCTTTTCCTTTAAGTCCTTCTTGTTTCATTCTTTTATTTGTTTGTCTCATCAAATCAAGAATCCCAACAATATCTGATCGTGATAGTCGTTTCACATCAAGGTTTTGCAGTCGATGCAAGAGGCATTAGGAACCCTTTAAGTCCTTGGAAGACATGCTTAGAGCGTGCATCCTAGACTTTAGGGGAAGCTGGGATGTTCATCTTCCGTAGGTTGAGTTTTCTTATAACAACAGTTGCCATTCTAGTGTGAGATGTGCACCATTTGAGGCTTTACATGGTAGAAAGTATCGTTCGCCGATTATGTGGGCATAAGTTAGAATAAGTGTCTGTTGAAGGATGAGTTTAGTGCATGAGACTACTGTGGAGATCTCGCATGATTAAGGAAGGCTTAAGGTTAGCGCGTGTTTCGGTCAGAAGATGTTATACTGACAAAAGGAGAAAAACCTTTAGAATTCAGTGTTGGTGAGTATGTCTTACTCAAGTGCCGCCTGGAAAAGGCAATGTGGTACGCTTTGGGAGACCCTTTGAGATCATTTAAGCGGACCTGGTCTGCTCGCCTATTAGACTTAGGTTGCGATGTGGGAGAGGTCACTGTTAGTGGAATGGTGTTCATGACACATTTTACGTGTCGAACCTTAAGAAGTGTTTGGCTGATCCAACACTACAAGTACCCTTGGACAAGATCCAAGTAGATGCTAAGTTGAATTTTGTAGAAGATCATGTAGAAATCTTAGAACGAGAGTTTAAGAAGCTTAAGCGGAGTAGAATTGCCATCGTCAAGATTTGGTGGAATTCGAAACGTGGACCTGAATTCACGTAGGAGCGTGAAGACCAAATGAGACTCAAGTATCCACATTTATTTAGTGCTAGTGGTTGAACTTCGGAGGCAAAATTCTTTTTAAGGGGGGATAAAATGTAACCCTTGCCCTTTCTGTGTTTTGAATATTCTAATTTAGTCCTTTGACTATTTGACGTTTGTTAGTTTATTTAGAATATGTACCGTGTGGGCGGTGATGAAAGTATGAGATTGAGGTATTTTATGGTGTTATTTATGTTCCGGGTGGTTTGACCTATGAATTGTGAGAAATGCCGAAAAATGAGTCCCGACACGTTCGTTAATGTTCAAATGAGTTTTTGGGAAGTATAATGTGGAAATATATCGTGTAAATACTGTAAGTTATTGGAAAGTACTTTTAAGGTGAATAAAAATGCTAAGTAACTTTGGGAAATAATTTACGATCAAGGTTTTTGAGTATTAAGTGAACCCGACACAAAAAGAAGGCAATCCCGAGCCCTTGGATCCCTTGCCGCGGGTTCTAACCCCATGGGAGACAAGAAGGCCTCATTTTAGGAGCTCTAGTCCTTCCTTGGTACAATTTGGCTTATATGGTCTTGTTTTATCCCATTTTTAAAATCATAGATCAAAAGTTTTACACACACTTCTCTCTCACTCTTGCTTGGTTCGTCCGCAACCCACACACACACATACAAACTTATTTTTGATTTTTGACCAAGAACATGGAGGTTTAGAGTATTTCCGGGTTGATTCTAGTGTTCGGGTAATCATTAAAACAACGTTTGGGTTGTCCGGTTCGCGTCAAAATTTACTTTCAAGACCCACCTTGTAAGTTTTCCAAATTTTGATTTAACTTGTACTTTTGTATGATAAATGATGCATAGATGTTAGTTGTACGTCCCGTTTGTTAAATATCGCAAGTGAAAATTTTATAAAATAGTTACTATGGCACATTTTGGGTTTGAACAAAAAGGAAAAAATAATAGGGTTTTGTTAGTTTTGATGTCGTGGTCGTGATGGTTGAAAAACATTTATTGCTAATTAGTTTATTTTGTTTATGGCTTATATTGGCTTAATTTTAAGCTCGAAATGGCTTATTATGGGCTTATAAGCTATTATCGTCTAGAAAGGAACACAATAAAGAAGTGTTTTTGATTATTTACCTTGTATGTCGTATATTCGTGGACTATTTTTATAGCTTATGGTGATAACCAAATATAATACGTAGCTTATTAGCTTATTTTTAAGCTTATGGAGTTGGTTTTGGAGCTATTGGGTTCACGACCCAATAAGCCTTAATAAGCCGTGGCTTATTGAGTGCTTATTGTGGTCCGGTTTACTTTGATTAGTTATCTATTTGGACTTATAAGTACTAATGGGCCTTAGTATCGGGCTTAAAACGTATTTTGGATAAGTAAAACCCTTAATGGATCCTTATTGGGCCTTAAAGCCCAATAAGCGTTAACTAGTCGTTTTATGAGTTTTGACGGACTTTTAGAAAGTGAAGTATACTTATGAAATGTTATTGAAAGTCGTTTTGAGAAATGGGATTTGAAAATGGTTACGAAATGTATTTTTAGATTTTTGTCGGAAAATGTTGAAATTGTGAAAAGTGGTTGAAATTGAGGTTCAAAAACCTTGAAAACGTTATATAAACGTACGGGTCATGTTGAAATTTCGTAAAAAATCTATACTTAGAATCTTGACTCAAAATACGATTTTTCATTTAAATAATAAAATATTATTATCTTATTATTTTAATAAGTCGACTAAAAGACGAAAAATATATTTTTCCAAAACTTCTCTAAAATGTTTAACGTGAATAAACGTTTCATTTCGTATAGTAAAAATGATTAATTAATGGTAACTAAGAGTACCGAATGGGTTTAACGAAGTATATTTATAAGTGTTTGTTATAAGAATTTTCTTATATTACTCTATTATATTATTAAATAGTATAAGTATATATATTATACTACGGAATGTTGGAAGTATGATATTTTTGAAGTTAAGTTGTCAACCATCACACCACTAAAAACGTTAAGAATGACCGTACAACGCGCATCTGACCACTATGCATCAAACCTGAAAACTGTTTTGGAAATAAATGTCTAATGGAACATTAATTGGACTAGGTCGTGTTCGGACGTCGTTGCATTTGCTTGTGTGATATTGAGATTGCGGCTACACACCTTTGCTTGAGGTGAGTTCTTGTAGCCCCACTTTTTAAATCTTTTCCGTTGGGGGAAAATAATACTCAAATGTGTTTTGAATGTGTTTTCTATCTGTGTGAAACGTGGTTTTGTTTTTGGGACAATTTATGTGCTTATGACTGCTATGTGAATATTATGTGGTTTGATTGTACTTGCATGCATCAAAATGCACGACAATGTATGTGATTAGCAAGGATTTGCTATGTTTTGGGGTGGCCCTGCCCTACGTAATTGATCCAGCTGGTAGGCCCTTAGGTGCGTAAGTGACATTCGGAGTTACGACTCCAAGAGCACTGGTATATGCTGGTTTGATGACTAGCCGGGATGCTAGGTCATGGTACATGATTAGCGGGGGGATGCTAAGTATGGGTTGGTTTTCTAATCCATGTCATATTGTGTAAATTGTCATGTTTTAAAATATTGGCACAGCGTCGGGCTTTTAATTCAACCTTCGAGCTCACAACAAATTTTTGTTGACGTTTTCGAGTATCATTTTTAAGTGAAGGGTTGATCGTTAAGGTTGAGAGGTGAGATAGCATACTTTAAGTATATCAGTAGATCTTGTTTGGAGAGGTCTTGCTTTTTGAATTGTCATTGGATTTGTTTCTTTAGGATTGATGATTAAGATTGTATTTAGACCCCTGCTGTGGGCATTTGGTTTGGTAGCGACTTTATGTTGTGTTACTTAGACGGGACATCACTCAGTAGGTTGTTATTTGATGAGGGTTGATGGTCATCATGACCCTTTTCATTTTTGCATCTTAGTTTTTTCCTATTATGTATCTTGTGTATGATTGGATCTTATGTTGCATTTCCCGTGTTTCCGCCTATGACGGGGGTGTGACAATAGTGTTAATTGACATGCCTCTTTCGGCGACTTTCGTATTCGGCTTTGGTAGTGTTGGTGGGACATAGCAAGTACTGTGTGTTTCTTCCAGAACCAAGATTGTCAAAAACATGCACGATCGTTAAAATACTGCTTGTGCTCTTTTGGTCCATCATAGATCTTCGCATGGATAGAGTCCGGCATATACTACTGGTTCCTATGTCGGTCCCTTTAGGTTACCATATACTATTCGCTTAAGTGCGTAGTGGCCTTTAATGCTATCAGAAGATTCACTTTAACCCACTTTCAACGATGGAGTTTTCGGGAACCTCTTGGAAGAGTGGCACAAAGGCAGACACTAACCATGATATAGGGTCTACTTTTCTATTAGGTATATAAACTACCTTTATACCTCGATATTTGGGTACTTTCTACTGACTCACATCTTCGTCTTTGTTTTGAGTTTAGTTACAGAAAGACATAGGAGTTTTAATAGGTTTGGAATCTTCTAATCCTAATTTTTTAAGCATCTCTTCAATGTATTTAGATTGATTAAAGAAGATACCATCTTCAATTTGTTTTATTTGTAATCTAAGGAAGAAGTTAAGTTCTGTTGATCCTAATAGAATAGATCTTGCTTAGCTTGTGTAAGGCTAAGTTGTATTGAATAAATTCAAAACAACTATGATAGAAACTTTGATTGTGAATATCAAAGACTATGCGGAATCTAGTCAATGATACTAAGAAGAATTTTAATGAAACAGTAATGAATAAGATCAATAACAAATAGTTTACCAAACTTTCAGCCTCAATATATAGAACACTTTAATAGTGTTTTAGGGTTATACAAAAAACCTGAATGAAGCTTTGCAATTCTATGAATGACTCGATTTGATACTTTGATACTGATACATAGAATTCTATACCCTAGGTCCTCCTTTTATACACCAAGGAGTCCTAATAAGATTACAATATTTTTACTATTTATCATGTCTTACTAAAACATAAATAAGTATAGGTTTTCTTTTTACAATAAATATTCCAACATATCCCACAAGCAATCTTTATCTTTTCTCTAAGCAGTCTTTATCCTTTCAGCAGTTGTAATCTTTCAGCACCAACAGGTAGTAATTTTCTGCTTCCTGCTTCACTAACTGTGTACAAGAGCATTATTAATACTTAGAAAGTTTCTTCAATTTCATCAGCAGCAATTAGTTACATTAATTTACACTAGCAGTACTAACTTTACTCTAGTAGTAGTAACTAGCAGTAGTAATATACACTAGCAGTAGTAACTTACATTAGCAGTAGTAACTAGCAGTACTAACTACTTAGCATATTTTTAATTAAGTATTACTTACAAACATATTTATGCTCACGACAGTAACTTCAAGAGGCCTTTTTAATCTATACAATCCTCCCCTAACTTGTATTTATCTACAAATTCATCAGTTTCTTCATTAAAAGCTTCATCAATCTACAAGGAAGGTTGCTTCTATACACCTTCACTGTTTCTTGAGCTGCTTTGTCATAAAGTTAAGAAGCTGATAAAACTTCATTACTATTATCGTTTGAAGCTTCTTATTCTGCTTTTGTGATAATTGTTGATGGTTGTAAGGAGGTATCTCTTTCTCTAACAACATAAAGATATGCATGTCTTGAAACCTCACAAAGTGTACTCCACAGGAATCAAATAATTTCCAAATCAACACTTGGTTTCCAAGTAGATTCCTCCACACTATATCTTCTATATTATGCTCAAACATGGTCTTTAGATCACCCCATAGTACTCTCTCATATCCCTCTTATGGTCTTGTATATCCATGCTTAGCTTTTACAAATTTCCACAGAGTTTACAAATCTTCCATGTCAAAACTTTAAGCAAAATCTGAAATCATGGTGAGTACCTCTTTGAATTTCCATCAGCTCTTATGATTTGATAGTAGCCAATCTTTCCTTCTTTGATGATCTTCCAATCAACAATGCTTGGAGGCTTAGTAGCTAAAGGTATAGTATCAACTGCTACTTCCTCTTTATCAGGAATGACTTCCATTATACTTTGAAGCTCAGCTGTTTATTTATCATCTTCCATATTTTCTTTCTTTGAAGTCTCTTGTTCTAGCTCATCACCTGCTCTTTTAGAACTACTTTCTTCATTGTTCACTTATCCTCTTTTCTCTTACTTACTTCCTCCCACCTGTTCTGTATCGATATCAACTAAAGCGTTTACCCTTTTCTTTATTTATCAAATAACTCTTGTACATTGGCAAAGGGCTTACGCTTTCAATCTTTGGGCTTCCATCCTGCATGTTTTTTCTGTTTGGTTACACATTATACTTCTTTGTTGAGCTTTTGTAGGTGGTCTATTCCTCTTCTCTTCTTCCCTTTTTGCTACAAAGTACTTTCTCCTTTTCTCCAAGAGTTGTTGAAACAGTTTAGACTTTTCTTTAATTGTTATACATCTTCTTGTTCTCTGCGTGCAGCCCTTTGAGCTAATCATAGTCAGTCTCCAACTTATCCTGTATATCATTCCACTGTGCCCATTTAGGAACTATTGGCTTTTTCTTTTTCCTTGACCTCATATCTTCCTCATCAAATTGAGCTTGTAGCCTTATAGCTTCTTGTTCATCAAAGAGGACTTGATCTTTCTTCTTCATCTTTAAAGGTTCTTCAACCATTATACCTTTACCCTTGTCCTTTGAAGGAATTGTTGTTGTTGTTTCACTTAGCTCTTGCATAACAACCCCTTTTGTCTTGGGTCTTGCACTCTTTAACTCTGTCAGTGTTTGAGCCAAAGTGAAGGGCAACAAATACGTTAGTGTGGCTTCTGTGGGTAGGGCTAGTAGTGTCCGCTTTCTGCTTCTGGAGCAGTTCCTCATTAGGGACTAAGAGTAACTACTTTCTCCAAGCAAGTAACATAAAAATGTAGAAAGTAGAGTAGAAAAGTATAAGAGTGAGAAAGAAGTTTTTGTAACTGAATCAGTGGTACTAACTTCCTTTGCAGTAGTAACTACTTCACCAACAGTAGTAACTGGATCAACAGTACTAACTTCCTTTTTCAGCCATATCATGTCCTGCAAACACTTCTTCATCATTAAAAACACCTGTATCAAACATATATTCATCGTGAACATTCTCCAGGGTGATGTCCTTCCATCTTCTCCTATATCTTGATTTTTACTTACTTGTTGGTTGCATCCTTAGCCTAACTAAACCTTCCCTCATCAGAAGAGTTAACCCTAGCCACTGTAAACTAACTTGTATAATCTTCTAGTCCATGAGTTCTTGACCTTTGTTCTTTCTTTCTCACAGCTTCTTGACCTCCTTTTAAAGCTGTCAATCTTCAGTGGTGGTGGTGTTTTATTGTGTTCCCAAAATCAAAGAACCCTGATTGGTAAACGGTTGGTACATAGTGCCATCAATTCTTTAAGTTTCAGTCTATCCTCACCACTAAGAAGTGGATCATTGGAATGTGTAGGTACATTCTCCTCATTAATCGCCTCATCTACTATATTGTCACTAGGAACACTAGATTGAGGTATCTGAGTGTCCTTCTTCTTGGGCTTCCTTGGTTTATGTTTCTTTTGGGGTTGAGATGATGATGGTTGATCAATGGTGGGTGTGTGTTGGGGATCAGTAGGATTTCCTAAACCTTCACCCTGTTCTTGTTGAGCTTGTACCATCATGGTTGGAAATAAGGGTGTTACTCTTCCAGAAAAACCTTTTCCTTCCCTCTTCATGTTCCCAAAAACCTTCTTGGTGTGGGAGGGTGTAACATAAATCCTTTTATGATTTGACATATCACCAGCTTGTTGATTCATAAACATTTGTACAAATCTTGGATACATTAAAAATTTGTTCACATTATCCACATTCTTCACCATACTATCAAAAATATACTTGGAAAAGTTGAACTTTTGGTTTGTGGCTAGGCAGATAATTGCAGAAGCCATAGTGCTACTAAATTCATTCCATGCAGTAGTCTTAGCACTTAGGCATTGCAGAATAGTATGAATCAAAAACTTCCATTGAGGAGAAAAGAAAGCCTTATAAAATGTAAGCTTCTGAGAAAGTTTTTCATACCCCATAAGTGTAAGCTGTTCAAAAATAGCAACATTGGGTAGACAATCAATACCTTCAGCATCTTCCAGTTGAAGATCTCTCCTTATTGTGGATTCAATGATGATAATCTTCTTCCCATCCACTAGGGCTTGTAACTGAACTTCCCCATTAACAGTTTTCACCTTGACAGTAGACCAGAATTGTTCAATGCATGATGTATATATAGTAGGATTGACGGTTTTAAAGCGTTACTTTTATAAAACTTCATTTAGAAAAATCCACTATCTGCTCAAATCCTTCACATTTAGCAGATTTAGTCAAAATGCGACTAAAAATATGTGTATCTGCATATTGTGGGTCGTCTCTTGTGTGGGGGTTTTGTTGATAAATGATGAATTAAGTTAGGGTTAATGATTATAGAGTATATGATGATTGAAATTTGACTATATGATTTAATGAAACCCTTATATCGAAGATTTATGAAACTTCCCTCAACATCATTAACGTTTCACCAGCAGTTGTAAGTTTTGGCCTTTTGGCAGCATAACTTTCCTAATATAGCTCAGTAGTAAGTAACCCACCAGTAGTAAACTCTGTAATAAATTAAGCTAGCAGCATTACTTTGTATAGCCAACAGTAGTATGTTAGGCCTTGCGCATAACGTTCTCTAGCAGCAGTAAGTTAAGCCTAGCAGCATTAACTTACAACCAACAATAGTAAGTTATGCCTAGCAGCATTAACTTTCTCTAGCAACAGTAAGTTTATGCCTAGCAGCATTAATTTTGAATCACCAGCATTAACTCAAATTCCTTTCTAATCAGCATTTCCATCATCAAATTAATATTTTAACTTACAAATTCTCTCTGTCTGTTTTTTATTTCTCTTAATTCTTTTAGCTCACAATTCTCTCTGTTTGTTTTTTATTTCTCTTAATTCTTTTAGCTCAGAATTCTCTCTGTCTATTTTTGATTTCTCTCAATTCTTTTAGCTCACAATTCTCTCTGTCTGTTTTTGATTTCTCTGAATTCTTTTAGCTCACCAAATCACTCTATCTGTTTTTATCACACATCTCTCTTTCTGTTTTTATTCTCACCATTTTCATATCATGGACTTTAAAAGAATTGCATTCCAATAATGGCAATCTAGATATTGAAATTCTACTTACATCATCAAATGCTGTTATAAGCAAATCTGCAACATTCTTGTCAGTATGAATCTTGATCATTTGAATTTGCTTCTTTTCATTGGAATCCTCTGATAATTGTGATGTCTAAATCTCAATGTGATTTGTTTTTTAATGGAAAAATAACAAGGTTCTTATCTATGCATTATAGTAATCTTTATCTTTATAGGATCTTTGTATGCATAAAGAAGATAACCATATCCAGCAATTGATTTTGAATCCAAAGCACTTGGCCAAAACAACTTGAAGCAGCTACATATTCAGCCTCTATTGTGGAATTAGCAACCACAGTCTTGCTTCTTGCATGCCATGAAATCAATATTACACCCTAGAATTGATACCTCATTGTTTGTGGCTCTTCTATCTAAGCTTTGCTCTCCTGCATAGTCACTGTTAGTATATGCCACCAAATCAAAAGGTGAATCCTTAGGATACCAAAGGCCCAATTTAGCTTGACCTTTAAGATACCTAAAAATTCTTTTCATAACATGAAGATGTGACACTTTAGGGTTAACTTGTAATCCGGCACATACACATACAACAAACATTATATCTGGTCTTGAAGAAGTAAGATACATTAATGAGCCAATCATTGATCTATACATGTGTTTATCTAGGTCTTCACTATCTGCATCTTTGAGCAAAGGCTTATGGGTTTCCATGGGTGTGCTTTCTGTTTTGGACATCACTAAAGCTAAATTTCTTCAAAATGTCAGTCACATACTTGTCTTGGCTTATAAAAATCCCATCTTCCTTCTGCTTCACTTGCAGTCCTAAGAAGAATGTGAGTTCACCCATAGAACTCATCTGAAACTTCTTATGCATCATCTTCTCAAACTATGTGCATAACTTCTTCTTTGTAGACCTAAAAATGATATCATCTACATATACATGTACTATCAAAATATCACCTTTGTCCCTTCTGATAAATAAAGTATTGTCAATCTTTCCACATATGAAAACCCATTGTATAACATAAAGTTGAACAAGAATTTCATACAAGCTTTGGGTGCTTGATTGCAATCCATATATTTTTTTATTTTATTTATATTATTATTATATAATAAAATATATAAAGTGCTCTTTCTACTTTGTATACTCATGTCAGGGGGAAAGTCTGGGTTCTTCAAATCTTGGTGGTTTTGACATAGGAGACTTCTCTCAAATCTTTGCCATAATGAGGGAAAAGCATTTGACTATCCATCTGGTACACCACGAAGTCTTTAAAAGAGGCATAGGCTAAGAATAGCCTAATTGCTTCAATTCTGGCAACAGGAGCAAAACCCTCATCATAATCAATTCCTTCTTCTTGTGTGTACCCTTGTGCAACCAATCTTGCTTTGTTCTTAATCACAATACCTCTTTCATCCTTTTTGTTGTATAGGCCATATTTTGTTCTTATAGCTCTCTTTCATTGGTACTCTACCAACTGTCTAAATCTTCTAATGTAGCTTGAATTGTAGAAGCTCTTCTTGCATAGCCTCTATCCAGCTTGGATCCTTCAGTGCTTGAACTACCTTTTTGGGGTTCTTCTTGTTGATAAAATGCTAAGCAAAAAAGCACTTTTTGAGGTCTTTATGGCTTGGTCTTTGTGTCAAAAGAGTAGTACTAACAACCCATATTCCTCCAAATTCTTTGTCATCTGTCTTGTTTGAGTAGCTGATTGCAGATCTCTAATGACTTGATTAAGAGGATGATCCTTATGTATTCTTGTAGTAGGAACAGGACTGACTTGGAAGTATGTATCCAAATTGTTTATGTCAGCCCCTGAATCATCATTTTCAGCATCACTAAATCTGCCAATTTCTTCCAAATCAGGTATATTTGGATCATCAGCACATCCATAGACTATATTCTCATCAACAACATTATCCTCTATGCTAGCAGCATTAACAGTTGGACTAACAGTATTAATATTGTTAGTGTTGTTAACACTTGCATCCTTTTCTTGATTAATTCTTTCACCCTCTTCACTTGGGTTACCACCTTCATTCCCTGGATCTTCAGCATCCTTCTTTTCCTCCTCCCCTGATGGTTTGAATCCAGCATCAGGAGAATCCTTTGGACTAGAAGAGAATGGTGGATCTTGAGTCCATAATGGTAGCAGTATGTAATCTTTGCCAGGTACTGTCTCCACTCTAGCTTTACCTGCATCATCACATGCTTTTGTACCTGCATTACCATTAGACTGATTCCCTCTGGCTTATAGTTCATAGAATTTGTTAGTGCATCTATATTAAAAAGCTAATTAGGTCCACTTCTTGCAATATTAGGTATATTCTTACTAAATTGAACATGCAGGTTCTCTTCTACTATCCTAGTTCTACTATTGAATACTCTGAATGCTTTGCTATTGGTAGAGTATCTTACAAAAAAACCTTCATCAGCCTTTCCATCAAACTTACCTAGGTGATCTATGGTATTAAGGATATATAACAGCGGAACCAAAATGGTTCTATGAAGGTTGCCAAATCAGTTTTTTCTACTAGTAAAAGTATCATAAGGGGTCTTGTTGTGAGGCTTGATAACTAACACCCTATTTTGGACATAACAATCTGTATTAACTGCTTCAGCCCAGAAAGTTGTTGGCAATTTTGAATCAGCTAGCATAGTCCTAGCAGCCTCTATTAGTGTCCTATTTTTCCTTTCAGCTACTCCATTTTGTTGTAGAGTCCTAGCAACACTAAATTCTATTCTTGAATTCAGTCTCATTGTCACATCTAATCACTTTCACCCTAAGGTCTATTAGATTTTCTATGCCTGTTATGAATGTTTTAAGGATTTCATTAGTTCTTCTTAGTGCTAAAAAAGAAACTCCTACTAAACCTACTAAAATCATCTGTGACAACTAGGCAGTACATCTTTTTTATTAAACTCTTTATAAATATTGGGCCAAACAAATCCATGTGCAACATTTGTAATGGTGGCTGATTAAACTGACTATTTTGATCTTACAAGAAGCTTTGTGTTGCTTTCCCTTCTAACAAGTAACAGAGGTTTGATTAATTTTAAAAAGTTTTTAAGGTAAACCTCTTACAAAGTTTCCCTTTACCAGTTTATTCATTGTTTTGAAATTTACATGTCCAAGCCTCCTATGCCAAAGATTAGATTCATCTGGTGTGTCTTTTGCAAAGAGACAAGTGAGTCCTCCTTGAGGAACACCATCCTTTAAATCAACACTATACATGTTATCCTTTCTAGGAACTTTAAGCAAAACATGACTTTCATCAATTAACTAAGTCTGGAGACAGAAACAACTCATTAAGTATTAGTAAAAAGAATACTATTATTTTGTCAACCATTTTTGTGAGAAACTAATAGAGGTTAAAACCTTTAGTTCCTTTACAAGATTACGCTCTTGCAAAACTTAATTTAACAGTTCTTATTTTTCCTTTCCTAGAATTTTCCCCTCTCTTTGGGAATTACATCCGAAATGCAACCCAACAAATCCCTGACTATTCAATTTCTTCACTAATATGTACAGATTATGATTTTTTTCCTGTCATGTGGCCCTAGAGGCACTCCAAAACTCGTCAATCACTCCTTTATTTATCCTTCAAATCCTTGTTGTGGTTTGCCATGCTCATACTGGTAGGAAAATTAGTTTCTTTTGGTTATAGGGAACCCAAGCCATTACTGGACTTGGATCTGCCTTGTGCATCAATATAGTCAAATCTTTTAAAGGACATTGATGCACTAGTGTTTTTAGAGACATGGTCTAAAATTTTGTGCTTTGGTCTCCAAACCTAACATGTTGAGGCCTTAACAGCATTTCCTTTGTTTCCTTTAACAACACTAAGAACTGCTTTTGGCCTTGCAGTATTAACCCTTGTATCCTTAACAATATTAACCTTTTTAGTGAAATTACTCTTATTAGTTGTTGTTATATTGTTAAAAGGCCTTCTAGCAGTTGAATATGCATTTTTAATAACATTTTTTATGGGTCCTGCATTATTCACTGGTGTTCTTGGTTGAACAGTATTAATTGGTCTAATAGTATTAACTAA
Source organism: Tanacetum coccineum (assembly GCA_026074375.1). Taxonomy (NCBI): domain Eukaryota; kingdom Viridiplantae; phylum Streptophyta; class Magnoliopsida; order Asterales; family Asteraceae; genus Tanacetum; species Tanacetum coccineum. Next base: position 18,944 of record BQNB010051015.1, on the reverse strand, counting down.
AATTGGGCCAGACCTAGTTAAGACTGTTCTTGGAACCATGTTCCTTTTTGGACTGGGGTGAGTTAATTTAGAGAAATTCTGTTTGTTCATCCTTTGAACATTGGTACAAACTAGTTTTGCAAATCTTCCATTATTATACCCGTTATTGCAATCATTTTTCAAATGATCAAAACTACCACACACATGACAAGCTTTGTTGACAATCTCCAAAACAACTCCCTAATTTTTTCAAGAATCTGTTGGGTTCAGTTTCTCTTTGTTCCCCTTTCTAGGACTAGGTGTGTTTTGCCTATTTTTATCAATTGATGTTTTCCTAGGAGATTTTACTTGCTCAGTAGACTTAACAAAGTTTATCTTAGCAAAACTAGGTTTATTAAACATCTCAACTGTTTTTAAACCTATGGCACATTTTCTTTTCAATATCAGTATACCCAATCTCCTCTCATAATGGGGCTCCATTTTCTTTCCTTGCAGTCCTAGTGATTAGTCTCAACGTTGGCTTTTCAACTAGTGACCTCACTAACAGACTCATCCACTTCCACAAAATCATCTAGACTAGGATAAACTAAATTCAGGTCTTGGGGGCATAAATTTTCTAGTATAGGGAGGTGGGAACTGCATTTTTACCACTAATCCTATTTTACACTTATCCATTATCTGACTGTCTTAGAAAGTTTACTTAGGCTTTTTGATGAATTTTCAAATTTTTGTACTGTAAGTTGAAACTCGTCTTTTTCTTTTGTAGTCACTCTAAAAAACTCCTTTTTTAAAAAATAGCTCTGTATATCTAATCTTTTAAATAGATTTTCACGGTTTAAGAGTTTTATATTTTCCTTATCACATACTCATTTTTCGTAAGACTAACAGGTCTGTAGCTTCTATAGATTCTAAACAGTTTTATAAGAGACAACACTTATCTAGTTTTCTTAAGTCTTTAAACTAATTGTTCATTTTTGTTCTTTTAGATCTTTTACACATTTAAACAAGATGAACAACAATTTTGTCATCTAGATACCTCAGGAGTTTGTAGAAGAGTTAAAATTTGTTAAACGATGATGCCCATGAGAGAAAATTGTTGGTCCATCTTCTGCTTGGTCACTCAATCATAGCCAAAGCATCAACTGAGACACTAAGTCATTTGAAGTAGTTTCCTTAACTGGCATAGTCCTTCTAGTAGGCTCCCTGTTCCTGCTGTCTTGATTCCTGGGTACCCTGCACTCCCTTGCAAAGTGTCCTCTCTTGTGGTAGTTGAAACACTCCATCTTAGACTTGTCAAACCTAATTCTTTCTTTGTTGTCCATGTACAGTTTCCTTCCTGTATTCTTTAGGAATCTTCTTGCCCTCATAGTCAGCATAGCAATGTTCCACCTCAAATCTATCTCTTCTAGATCATCAGGATTGATTGGTTGTAGATCTTCATTATCTAGCTGTGGAATACTTGGTTGGCTAGCAAAGAAGGAATATGATATGTGAGAAATCACATATCCTTTCTATAACAAAAATGGCCTTAAAATGATCAAAATGTGCAAAAATATGCTTGTATTTGTGTATTTTGTTGTTTGTGAATGTGTAGGTACGGATAATGCAAAAAATCAACAAGGAGAATCGGTCAAAACCAGACAAACAGAGCTCGCCTGGGGAACAGATACTCTAGAGCCCCCCCCCCCCCCCCCCCCCCCCCCCCCTCCTACCAAGAGCCAGGAGTTTTCTAGCAAAGTTCAACTCTGGTCAAGCCTTGGTCAACACTGGTCAACCACAAGAAGACATAACCCTTGAAAATACCCAAAATAACCTAAATGTTAAACCAAATTTCACTAAAAGCCCTAAACCCTAACACCGTTAGTCCTTTTATTATAAAAGAACTAACGGTCGTTATCCTTTATATAAACCCATTTACCTTTACCCTTTTTACCTGGCCCAAATTCCTTTTTATAAACCAAAAGCCCAAGTAGCCCGCTACCCTCAGTCAAACTTAAAACAAACAAAATTGGGGGGCGGGAAAAACAGTTTTTACTGTTCACCGTCTCCCCCAATTCACCCAGCTCAAATTAAACCATAATTAACCCACATCCTTTCAATTAATGACGTGGTTAGAAGATTCTTAGTACAAAGTGCCTATTCAGCAAAGCAAAACGTCACCAAAGCCTCTCATTGGCCAAGACACCATCAAGAATGATACGCGGGCTATTAAAGAAACACACAAGAAAAGGTAAATTTGCATTGGATTCAGTGTTAAAGAAACACACTCACTCCCAAAGAGTGGGATTGCTAGCTTGGCAATCCGTGTGCTCATTTTGATCCAACGGTGAAGAGATGGCATCCAATGATTGCAAAGAATTGAGGGTTCAGATTAAGAGGAGCGTTTAACAGACTTGAAGACCTAGAAGAATCCTTTCTCTCCTATAAATATAAGGCTCTCCTCACTCACAGGAAGATAGTTAGTTAGTTTTATTAGCTTTTTAGAGTAGCTTTTAAATTGTAATTTTCTTTTAAAAAGTAATGTTTAGCTTATTGTAATCTCTATTTCAACTTGTACTCAGCTTTATTATCAATAAGAATTCAAAGTTTTCTATTTGTGCAATTGTCTTTTCATAAATCTACTTTTATGCAAAAATATGGTTTAAAAAGCTTTAACTGTTTCATAAGCTCTCATTCTCTTTTAAAAACTCTTATCTACTCTTAAGCTGGCTATTTACTAAACAAAGCTCTCAAAGCTTTAATTGAGCTATATCCTTCATTAAATCCTCCCTCCAAATTTTACCACAAGCTTAATAAGGAGGGAAACCGGACATGGATGGGTTTTCCATGACCATATCAAAACATATCTTAGGTAAGCTGAGTTGTTGATAGCTAAATGAAAGCCGTTTATTGCCTTTGTTTAGTGCAGAGAGGCTTATGTAAGTCTTCATTTACCTTTTCTAACTTTAAATCTGCTATGTAGCTTAATTTATGCTTATTGTTGTTTAGGTAGCTTATTTGTGCTTATTATAGTTAATTTATGCTTATTGTGTTTAATTTGTAGTTTAAAATCTTTAGTTTTCATAATCTGTCTTAAAACAGTTAAAAAAACCAAAAAATTTATTAGCATATGTAGTTTGAGCTTATATTCGGCTTATTTGATTGCTAATAATTGGATCATTAAGGTTGTTTAAAAAAAAGTAAAAAAAAAAAAAAAAAAAAAATGGTTGTTATAAGCTGTCTAATATCTGGTATTTGATTTGTGATCTTTAAATCTCATTTTGATAAGCTGGATATGGATTTGATGATTATAAAGGGGTGTTTGGGTCAAGCAGTACTAACTCAAGTTAGTACTGCTTGAGGCCCATTGGTCCTTTGTTTTCCATTTAAATCTCTTATTTGAGTTTATCATTGATTGATTTAAGAGCTTTGTTAGCCTAATTCAGTTTAAATCATAGTTAGTTAGAATTAGTTAAGTTTCTGTTAGAATATAGTTAGTAGATTAATCATTTTAAGCTCAAGTAGTTTCTAGTTGTTTTCATTGCATAATTTGTTTTCAATTTGGTATTTTAAAGAAGTAGAGTCAAGTTCTTAAGTCTGCACTAGTTGGACTTGAGTTTTTGGCTAAATTTGTGCAAACTGCATCAGATAGCATTTGAGATAAGTAGCACTTTTTAATCTTAAAAATCAGAGGGTAAATTTAGTTTTTAGGATTTGATTTTTAGTTTACAAGTAGTTTGTAGGTTAATGATCATCTTTTTAAACTTAGTTTCTATAAAATAGCTTATTTGTCTATCTGTTTTTAAGCTGAAAAATTACATTTTGTCTTTTTCAAACTCAATACAAACTGAGAAAATAAGCAATTTTCAAGGAGCTTTTTCAATAAGCATTTGATTTTCAAAATAATTTTTAAAAGCTGTGTCATGTAGCTTTTTGGTTAAGGTTTAAGGTAAGTTAAGCTAGAAATACAAAGGATTGTTGCATAGTTAAAAATAAGCTCAAAGTTTGCTTTTTGTCTGTTTGGTATGCAGTTTTCTTATAAGTGCTTATTTGAAATCCTTAGCTTATGGCTTGCTTCTTTATGCTTATTTCTAGTCTAGAGTAGTTTAGTAAGTTAGTCTTAGCTTATTTTGTTTATGTCCTTAGCTTATTAAGTCATTTAGTGGAAGCAACATTTATGCATTTAAGCTTGCATGTTCTAACTCTAAGTTAGTACTGCTGTGCTTATTTAAGCTTATTCTTTCTTAAGTTGTTTGTTCATTTATTTTCAAAATTAGCTCATTAGGTTAGGGTTAACTTAGTAGGTGCTTATTTTACTTAGAACTTAGCTTAATTTTGTTAAGTTGTTTGTTCATTTTACATTTTTCGGTTGAATAATTTTGTTATAAACTTTAAAAAATATAAAAAATAGAATAAAATAATCAAAATTAATTTTTATTTTTTTTAAATTTTCTCTTATCATATTCTAGGTTTAGGTTGAAATTTACTTCCGTGGGGTTAACATTTTTAAAATTAACTTTTTAAAGAACGGGATTCGATCCCCGTTCTCGTTTTCTTCGTTTTTGGCTTAAATTTCTCTCGGTTTATAATTTCCTTAGCTTTTTTTACTTTTAAATAGTTAATTAGAATTAGAAAATGAAACAAAAAAGTTTTTAGAATTTTTAGAAAAGAAAGTATTAGGGTTTCTAATTTCAGTGTTCAATAGTTATGTGTGTGTTACTTTATTTCCCGTTATCTGTTTTTTTTTCGTAGTTAGGTTTATTTGTACCTTTATTTGCTTATTATTAGGATTTTAGAAAACAAATCATCTTTGAAATATTAAAGTCTTTATCCAAATAACAAACGAAGGTTCTCCAATTCTAATCCTTTGGGGGGGAAAACGACCTTGGGAATCACTGACGTTTTTTAAAGTTGTACGTATTTTTGTAAGATTTTTCCCTACTACCTTTGTCCTCAGGGTAGTTTGGCAATTTTCTATACCTTTAATTTTATTACGTAATTTAAAAAACATAATTTAACACACGTTTTTTGGTTGCGTTTCCGGGGATTGTGATTAGATTCTTTGTTTGCTGTTTGCTCGATCGTGATTTGGAGAATACTTCCGTCTTCGGAAGTTTTACGTTTGTGAGGAAATCAAAAAATACAAAAAAAATTAGAAATATAAAAAGTAAAAAAAAAAATTTTACGAAAGTAGCCAGAACTAATTCGAACGTAACCCATTTCGAGAGTCGCGAGATTGAGGACGTTGCTCCCAAAAACATAGTCGAACCCGAGCCTTCGTTTACTATCGTTAAGTTGCCATCTAATGGTGGTACGGACAATGGAAGAGCTACTCCGTGCACCACGGAGGGTTATGTGAGGAAGAGAAGATATCGTTTTACATGAAATTTAATGCGGATTATTTTGATGATTTTAAAACGAAATTTTGTTACAACTAGTGCAGCCTAACCATTTCACGATTATGAGAGGGAAAATACCCACGCTCATATAAATAGTTTCATCAAGGATTACCTCAACTTTACGATTTTTGAGATGTGCCGATTGTTAGTTATTATGTTTGTTGTTTCCATATTCGCTCGAGGGGAACGCTAGATTGTGGTTCGAGGAAATGGATCACCCAAATTCTACTCTTGACTTGAGGGGTGGATTCGCGGTAACCACATATGAATTTTTTGTGTAAGCAGTGGTTGCCCTCATTCGAAAAACCAATCACTTAAAGATGGAATTTTACTCGTTCTTACACAACATAAAATTCGAGGAAAGGGGGGGGGGGAAAAACTTTTAACTGAGGCAATGTGTGAACCGGATTTATGGAAAGGAATTGCTTTAGAGGCTTGTCCTCACCAACGGGTTTTACGGAGTTATCTCAAGTTGGATAACTTTTATAACTTGTCTTTAAAGAGAACGATCAAGACTCCTTAAAATGCCGCGAGGCGTGGAACATCTTTTGAGTTAATAAGACGACTAGTAGTGAGGCTTTGAGACATACATTGGAAAACAAATCAAAAAGTTCATTATTCACGTAATAAATAAATCAATGTTTCTAGGAGTATGGCATAAGCTTGCGGATCAACTTTGTGACTTCATAACATACATACCTTAGTTGAGATTGTTTCTAAGAAAGTTGTCACTCCCGCTCCGGTTAAAGCGGTTGAGGAAATAACATGTGTTACTTGTAGTGGGCCTCATGCTTGGTACAATTGTCTAATACGATAACAATCAATCTGTGTTTGTGCGGCAACGGGTTCTTACAATCAGTTAACCCTCCAAAACCGTGTTAGGGGGGGGAAACCAAATGGGCACCACCAGTTTTGCACTAGTACTAGAACCAAGGTCAAAATAGGAAATTATCAAAATCAGGTTCAAGGGAAAATATTTTTTATTCGGGGAAGGGGAGGGAAATAATTTTCATAGAAATTAACGGTTTTCAAGTTCAAAATAATCATGACTCGAATTTTCAAAAATTCAAGGATTTCAAAACCAAACCTTCTTCAGTTGCCTAATAATCATGTTCCAAACAAGAGTTTTTAAATGATTTTTCAAGTTACCATGAGGTAATAATGAATCAAATGATGAGAAACTGCAATCAAATCAAACTCGTTGATAAGGAGACTTCAAGAATGAAATTGCAAAACACGATTTTTGTTATAAAAATCTCTAACCAGATGCAAAGTCAAATTAATGAATTAAGGGGGAATTTTAGTAAACAAGAAGAAAATCTTAGGAGAAATATAGGAAACGATATGAGAAATATTTTAGGAAGTTTCTTTCAAAACCAAGCATCAACTTCGGGTACTCTTCCGAGTAATACCATTCCAAACCCGAATGGTAAGATGAAAGCGATCACTACTCGAAGTGGTGTTGCTTATGAGGGACCCTCGCTTCCTACTAATCATTCTCCTAAAAAGACAGTAGAATGAGAAACCGAGGAGACAACGGATAAGGAGCAATCTAATTTCCAAGGAAGTACCGCTTATATCCTACCTCCAGTTAACCCCATTCCAATTCCGGAACCCGATGTTCTGAAGAATTTACCTAAGCCGAATATTCCATATCCTTCGCACATAATGATCAAAAATCCCGTGACTTCGAATCAAATGGAGAAGATTTTTCAAATCTTTCAAGATTTGCGCTTCGACATTAGCTTCGCGGATGCTTTACTTTTGATGCCAAGATTTGCTCCTACGATTAGGAATTTGCTTATGAATAAGGAAAAGTTGCTTGAATTAGCTAAGATACCGTTAAACGAGAATTGCTCGGCGATGCTCCTCAAAAAGCTTCCCGAAAAGCTTGGAGATCCCGACAAGTTTCTTATTCCATGTGATTTCCTAGGAATGGATGTATGTCACGCCTTGGCCGATCTTGGCGCGAGCATAAATCTTATGCCCCTTTCTATTTGGAAAAAGTTATCTTTACCCGAACTTACACCAACTCGGATGACTTTAGAATTAGCGGATCGATCTATTACTCATCCTAAAGGACTCGCCGAAGACGTTTTTGTTAAAGTTGGGAAATTTCACTTTCCTACCGACTTTGTTGTTGTTGATTTTGAAGCCGATCCTCGAGTTCCTCTCATTCTTGGGAGATCCTTTTTGAGGACCGGTCGTGCTTTAATTGATGTTTATGGAGAAGAAATAACCCTTCGAGTTAATGACGAAGCCGTCACTTTTAATCTCAATCAAACTACGCGATACTCCTCGACATATGATGATTCGTCGATAAACCGAATTGACGTCATTGATGTGGCTTGTGAGGAATTTTCTCAAGAAGTACTTGGTTTTTCGAATAATTCTTCGGGTGGCAATCCCACTCCGTCTTCGGACCCGATTCTTTCTTCTACTACCCCTTCGTTCACTCCTTTTGAAGGAGGAGATTTTATTTTGGAAGAAATCGAGACTTTCTTACAAACTCCGGATGAGTTTACTGATTTGGATGATGATTTCTACGACACGGAGGGAGATATTCTTTACCTTGAGCAATTGTTAAATGAAGACCCATCTCCGACTCTCCCTCCAAAGAAGAATGAAGACCTAAAGCAAAGTGAAGTAATCAAGGCAAAACCTTCAATTGAAGAGCCTCCGGAATTAGAGTTAAAAGACTTACCATCTCATTTAGAATATGCTTACTTAGAAGAAAACGAAGTTCTTAAGTGCTTAAATCACATTAAACGGCAATTGCATGGAAAATCACCGGTCTTCATAGGGTATAGACCTCGTTTTTGTACACAACAAAGTGGAAAATCACCGACATCAAGGGTATCGACCCTCGTTTTTGTACACACAAAATATTGATGGAGGATGATTACAAACCCACGGTTCAAATTCAAAGATGGGTTAACCAAAAAATTCACGAGGTAATCAAAAAGGAAGTCCTAAAACTCCTTGATGCCGGAATGATTTACCCAATCTCTGACAGGGCATGGGTTAGTCCAGTGCATTGTGTTCCAAAAAAAGGAGGAATAACTGTTGTTGCTAATGAAGAGAATTAATTAATTCTGACACGTTTAGTTACCGGGTGAAAAGTTTGTATCGACTATAGGAAATTAAATGAAGCGACTCGAAAAGATCATTTTCCATTGCCGTTTATGGATCAAATGTTAGAAAGATTAGCCGGAAATGAGTTTTATTATTTTCTAGATGGATTTGCAGGGTATTTTCAAATACCAATAGATCCCCAAGACCAAGGAAAAACTACTTTCACATGCCCGTATGGAACTTTCGCGTACCGTCGCATGCCATTTGGCTTGTGTAACGCTCCCGGTACCTTCCAACAGTGTATGATGGCCATATTCCATGATATGATCAAAAAGACTATGGAAGTGTTTATGGATGATTTCTTGGTTTTTAGGGATAGTTTTGATTCGTGCCTCTCCAATTTAAAAAAGATACTAAAAAGGTATGAAGACACGAATTTAGTTTTTAATTGGGAGAAGTACCACTTTATGTATAGAGAAGGAATTGTGTTAGGGCATAAAATTTCAAAATAGGGAATTGAGGTCGATCGTGCTAAAGTCGATGTTATCGCTAAGCTACCTCACCCGACTATCGTAAAAGGTGTTAGGAGTTTTCTAGGTCATGCGGGTTTTTACCGATGTTTTATCCAAGACTTTTCCAAAATAGCTAGACCAATGACTCACCTTCTTGAGAAGGAAACACCGTTTGTGTTTTCTAAGGATTGTATTCATGCTTTTGAGACTCTTAAAAAGAAGCTTACCGAAGCTCCGATCTTAGTTGTCCCAGATTGGAACCTACCTTTCGAACTTATGTGTGATGCAAGTGATTTCACGATTGGTGCGGTTTTAGGACAACGAAAGATGAAGCGCTTTGTTAGGATTATGAAAATCCATGTAAAAGACTCGGTCACTCCGTGTTATATCTAGCATAGGTTAGCTCGTAGTCTTAGTTTTAATCGTTTAGTTACCGTACGACTTATGGTGTTGGGCCGGGTCTTCACCCACTTGTTAGCCCACTCCATGGCCCATTTAGGGGCACCAAGCTCTTGTATAAATACCCCTTTCTAGCCATGGGAAGGGGTTGGATGTTCATTTTATCACAAACATACACTAAGTGATTTTCTCTCTCTAGAACTCCCACTTTCTCTCTCTAGACCATTTAACCAAACATTAATCCTAGGCTTGTGTTATGATATCAAATATACTACAATTGGTATCAGAGCCCATAGGATGATTAACTAGATTGTGTGTGCGTATTCTTGGTTAGTTTAGATCAAAAGTTTGGTTTTTGAAGGTTTATGGTCTTATTCTTGACACTCTTTGATTCTCACGTTTGTGATGTTAAAGTTAGTGTTTCTATAGTTGTTATAGCCTTCTAGGATCAAGTTGTGCAAAAGAAACCAAGCAAAAACATTCAAAAGGGTGATTTTTAGGTGTTTTTAGGTGGAAAAGTTTGTATTTTTCTTGACTGCGTTTTGTCTCACTGGGACATTCTTGGTTGCGTTTTGTTAGAAAAAGTACAATGCGTTTTGTCATTTTGGAAAAGGACAACTGTATTGCGTTTTGTCTTATTATAGGTTGCGTTTTGGTTATTGAAGACTGTGTTTTGCTTTAAGATTTGGTTGCATTTTGCCTCAAGACCACTACGTTTTGCCTCAAGACCACTGCGTTTTGCCTCAAGACCATTGGGTTTTGCCTCAATACCACTGCATTTTGCTTCAAGACCATCACTGCGTTTTGCTTCAACATTTGGTTGCGTTTTGCTTCAAGACCATCATTGCGTTTTGGTAGAAAGAAACCTATTTATCCGATTTGGAAACACCTAGAGCTATAATAAGCGATCGTGGGACCCATTTTTGTAATGATCAGTTTGCTAAAGTAATGTCTAAGTATGGGGTCACACATCGTCTAGCTACCGCTTATCACCCTCAAATGAGCGGTCAAGTAGAGGTGTCCAATCGCGTTTAAACGTATTCTAGAAAGGACGGTTGGAGAAAACCGTGCCTCATGGTCTGACAAATTAGACATTTAGACTTATATTGACAAATGATCTTGTTTAATTGCTTGGTTTGGAGCTAGTGAAAAATCGGGGACGATGAATTTATCCGTCAGGACATCCGTAGATTATTCTATGGGCGTTTCTCATTCTATGATCCCAATGTTGTTATAATAAAGGAAGTCAAACAGGTAGTCGAGAAAAGAAAAAGAAAAATCCAAAAATATTAGGGATAGTTAGTGTACAAATAAAAAATGGTGAAAACGGGACTTGTCGAAGCTTTTGATTCTTTAGTTTCCCTTGACAAACACTTTGCTACTTTTCAAAGTTATTAGTCGAGGGAGATTGAGATTCTTAGTTTTCGTAAATGCTTACTTCATAGCATTGCGTGAGGACACGGCAATACCTTAGTATGGGGGATTTTGGTATGTGCTTAATTACACATACCTTTTACCTTTAAAAACAAGCTAAAATAACCAAAAACGGACTTAAAATGCCAAAGATACGCTTGTTTTGCTAATTGTATTGTACAGGAACGGATAACCAAGAAAAGGACGAAAAACAAAGCCAAAACGACAAAACCGGACTCGGAATGGAAAAGACTGTGAAAGACAAAGCCAAATCAAAGCCGGAAAGTCAATCAAGTCAAAAAGTCAACAGAAAAGTCAACTGGTCAAAGTCCAAGTCAACCCCGAAGCCAAAAAGTCAACAAACCAAGAAATATAAGTTTAAGGGTTGAAATTGCCAAACCCTTAAACTTGTTTTTATAAGTGAAAAGAGAAGAGAAGGGCCATTTTGTTATTTACTCAAAGTAACAAGTGGGGGGGCAAAACTGCCAACCCCCCTAACTTGTACACACCAAGGACGAAAGGTGCAAGGAGTTGTATAACTCTTGGGGACTTGTTTTGCCAAGTCCCCAAAGTTATATAACCACAAGGACTAATTGATGAAACAGATAACTTAGAGGGACCATTTTTGCCAAGTTCTCAAACTTCACTCTGTTATAACCCCACAACTTCTTTTCCCGCTTCTTTTTCCCTCCCAACACACTCACGGGCTGTTTAACCCACTTTTACCCTGTGAATCTTCACCACCACCATGGATATTCATCTCCCCCCTCCTCCACTACCTTTCCCAGCAACAAATGTGCCAACTTGGCAATCCCACACCCCCCAAGACCTATTTCGACGGCTAGGATGGACTTTGGAAGAATTAAAGGCCAAGATTAGAGGTTTAAACCTCTCACAAAACAAACACACCTGTGTTTGTGTGTCTACAAACAAGCACAACAAGAAGAAAGAGAAAAAGAAGACCTAGTGTAGATTTTCGGCTATAAAAAGCCTTGTAAGCCATTGTGGCAAATATTCCAAGTTATATTCAGTTTTAATTCAGTTTTTAATTAAGTTTTTATTGTAGTTTAAAGTGTTTTTAAGTTAATGTCTTTTATGCAATTGTAATTTTCAGTTTTAATGAAAATTTAAGCCGTTTTTACTTCATAAGCTCTCAATAAGCTAATTTGAGCTTATTCTTGTCAATAAGCTCTAATTAAGTTTAAAACTTGTTATAAGCCCTTTCATACTGTTTTGTATTTTGAATCAGCTCTAAAATTGTCATTTGAGTGTATTTTGGAAGCTTATTTGAGTAATAAGCTCCCAGAGCTTATGAGGCTTTTAAGCTCAGGTTTTAGAGGCATAAGGGGCCATTAGGTACTGCTTTTTAGGCATCATCGAAAGAGTGGCCTGGTTTTGAAACTTCAAAAATCAAGGTTTCATATCAAAATTCACTTTAGCTTAATTTTTAGCTTAAACCTTTAGCTTATTTGCTTTCAATCTTTGTAAACACATTAGTTTAAGTTGTTATTTGGCTGTTGTAAGTTTTTATTGCATAATTTTGTGTTACATTAGCTTATCTCTCAAAACTGTCATAAGTATTAGTATAAGCTAGTAGAGAAACTAGCTTATTTTTCTTAATAAGCTAGGACTTTTAGTTTTAAAATAGTTTAAATAGGTCAAAATAAGTAGAAGTAGATAAAAGGTTTTTAAAGTTTTAGCTTAAAAATGGGTTTTAAACCCACTTTGGTTTGACAGTTTTTAAATAAAGGGGTGTTTGGCATAAGCCTAAAAATGGGTCAAATTGGTCTTGGCATGGGTTATGGCCATGAGGTTGGTTTTAGCTTAAGTTGTTAAGCTCATATAAGCTGTTTTTAGAAAGTTTACAGTTTTAAAATAGTTTTCTAAAGTTTTTAAATCCATTTTCATCACTGTGAGATTTTTAAGAAACCCACAAGTGCTTATTTGATTAAGCACTTGTGGTTTGAGTTTGTACATCAAAAAGTGTGTGATTTGTGTGTTAAAAGAGGGCTGTCACAAGACCTTTGTCCTTTTGACTTTGTGAGTCAAATTCACCCAAACATTTTGGTCACAGTTTCTAAAAACCAAAAGTCCTTTTTCACTTTCAAAAATAAGCAAGTAAAATTGATTTTCAAAAGCTGAAAATTGGTGCACAAGCCCCTTGGCTATAGCACTCAATCTGTTTGAGCTTATTTGTGATTTTAGAGCTTATTTGACAGCTTAAAATAAGCTGCCAAATAAGCCCTTGAGATTTGCCTTAAAGCTCCCCTGGTGCAAAGGGGGAACTTTAGGCTTATTGTTCTCAGCCTTTAAGCCAATTTAAGCCCAAGTTATTGGCTTATTTTAAGAGTCTATAAGCTCTTAAATAAGCCCTTAAAGTTTCAGGCCTTAGGAAGCTTATTTGGTTGCTTATTTTTGAGTCCAAACCTTGCATTTGACTGTGTGTGAGTCCCTTAGGCTGAGGGACTGCTTATTTTTCTTCTTGGCTTATTGAGCCTAATTTATAAGCTCAATTTTGTCCCTTTCAGCTTAATTTGTTAGTTTGATAAGCTGTGTTGAGCTTATTCCCCTTCCCTTGTGCTTTATGAGCTTTTTAAGCCCAAATTTACACCAACAGTACTAACACCCAAGTTAGTACTGTTGTGGGGTTTAAGCCACATTCTGGCTTATAAACTTTTAGTCCTTTACTTTCTAGCTTAGTTTAGACTCCCCTTTTTCTTATTTTGATGACCTTAGCTTAACTTTATTCGACCGACAAGAGGCCAAAGAGACTTAGAAAAATGCCTTTAAGGCTCATTTAAGCAAACTGTCAACTTTAAAGCTTATTTTTAAAGCTTATTGACAGCTTCAAGGCAAAAGGTTTTAGAAGACAAAGTTTTAACCCACGAGCATACAAACTTTGCTTCTTTAATTTTCAAAAAAAATAAGGGGAAAGACACTTGGCCCGGGTGAGCAAGACTCGAACCCGGGACCAAGCGATACGATCCCCTTTTACACACACACTCTACCACTGCACCCTTGGGTCTTTTTCGTTAAAGACTCAAGGGCTTTGAAACTTATAGTGTTGTTTGGGCTTATAAGCTTAATAAGCTAGTGTAACTTATTTCGGCTTATTTCTTAAGCTGTTCTTGTTCTTAATTTTCGTAGGATTGTCATAGTGCAGTATTTTTAGAAAAATTTTCAGAAGTTTCGTAATCATTTAATAATTTTTTATAATTAATTTCGTAAAAGTTTTATTCATAAAAAATACAAAAATTTCAAAAAAAAAATTCTGCTTATTAGAAAATTTTCTTTTCATCTAGTTTGTAGGAAAAATATAAAAATTTTTCGTAGGGTCATTTTTCATACAACTTTTACTTTTTAAAAGACGGTCCGTGACGGTTTTTTTGTCTGACTCGTTTTTGGGTCAAAACGAGAACTCCGTTTTCGTCTAACGTCATTTTCATTCAATTCTTTATTTGTCCCTAGAGTATTTAGAAGTAAAAAATTCTCCGTAGGGTTTTAATTTTTAAAGATTTTATAGTTTTTCTTCCCCCCCTTTTGTTCGGATTCGTGCTTTCGTTTTTTATCTTAAATTCATAATTTTTAAGTTTTTCTTAAACGTTTTTGTTTGTTATTGTTTAATTTGGACTTTTCAACATCCAAACTAATTCCTTCCTTCAAACTCAAATCTTCGATTGATCGATTTTTCCATTCCAGCACGTTTGGATAAACGACCCGAGAACACTCTATACTACTTCTCGGTATCATTGATCTTGTTGATTTTTAGACTTATATATATATTTTATATTTTATTATATATTATATATATACAGTATAAAATCCACCAATCAAGCATAGATCTTAGTTTTCTTAGTTTTGATTTATAAAACTGTCAAACTCAAAATAAGTAGCATAGTTATTAGACTTTTTGTTTTTGCTTATTTTTCTTATTGATATTGTTTATTGAGGCTGTTTTAAATCTGTTTAAAATCTGGTAACTAACAAGAGTTTTAATCTTTAAATCTGTTTTCCATAAGTTCATAAGGAATTTACAATTTTAGAAAGGGGTGATTTGGCGATAAGGCAGTATTAACTTAGGTTAATACTGTCAGAGGCTATTTTATCTCTTGCATTGATTTTTAACTTCATTTTAGAGTTTGTAATGTTAATTTTTAAAGGTTTTAGAGGTTAAATCAGTTTTTAAGAATTGGTTTAAGAACTGTGGTTTATAGTTTTGCTTATCAGGGTAATCTAGCTTAATGTATTAGTGCATTTTTTTTTCAAATTACTTTTATAACTCTTAAATTTATTTAGTGTAGAAGTCAAGAGTTATAGGTCTGCACATTTAGATTTGAGTTTTGGTTCAAAATATGCAAACTGCATCAGCAGTATTAACTCACATCAGGCGATTTTTAAGTTGAATTTTCAGAAGGCTAAATTAGTTTTTAGATTTTTATTTCCGAATCAAAGTAGACTTAAGTCATAGTTAGGTGTTTGGCATTATTAGTTTTTGAAAAATTAGTTTAATTAAGCAATCTTGTCTTAAAAAGCTGAGCAATTCCGCCATTTGTCTTTTTGAAATTCCAAAACTAACTCAGATATGATACTGAGTTGTTCTAGGCTATTTTCATTTAGCTTTTTCATCAAACACTTTGATTTCAAAAATCATTTTCAAAAGTTGTTTTAGGTAGAGTATTAGTTGTAGTTTAAGCTTACATAAGCTAAAGGTGCATAAGGATCTAAGAGCTTATAGAAAAATAAGCTTAAAGATCCCTGTAGGGACTATTTGGGTCTCAAGTCTTGATAAGTGCTTATTTGAGTTTTATAGCTTATTGCTTGTGGGATTTGATTAATGTTTGCTTTATTTAGCTTATTAGGATAGAATCAAGTTGTCTGTAGCTTGTTCAGTTCAGTTATAGCTTATTTTAGCTTTTCATTAAAAATCCAAAAATATTAAGTCAGTACCTATTAGCTTTTTTATTATGCTTTTTAGTTGCTTATCTTTGTTTTCAAAATGAATTTGGTTTGCAATTTCTAAGTAAGCTTATTAGTTGTACTTTAGTATATATTAAGCTTTTAGCTGTAAGGATCCAAGAGCTTAATAATATTAAAAAATAAGCTTAAAGTCTTGCAGGGCCTGTTTGGTTTCAAAGTTTTCATAAGACCTTATTGTGATTCTCAGCTTATGGCTTATATCCTTGTGCTTATTTCTTTCATAAGTAGCTTATTAGTGTAAACTTAAATAGTTAATAACTTATTGATCTTAGTTTCACTTAATTAAGTCTTGTAAAATTTTCTAAAAAACCAAAATATAGTTAAGTATTCTGTCATGTTTTCAGCTGTTTCACAGCTTATTTAGTGCTTTTCATAAAAAGTTTCTTTTATTAAAAGTGTTTATTTTTAGCTTTTCTAAAACTTTGCTTTTATAAGTTTTCAAACAAAAAAGGGGGAAGATGGAAATCGGGGGTGAGCAAGACTCGAACCCCCATACCCAACACAATTGATAAACTGATTGTTTAAAAAAAGGGGGTAGTCCTTAACCTTTTATAAAAACGCCTCACAATACCACACTCCACAAAAAACAATCGTGCCTGGGGTCTTTTTCGTTATAGATTCACAAGATTTATTATTTGTATACGTTTTTGCATCTTTAGTACAATAAGCTGTTTAAGCTTATTACACAGCTTATTCGATAAGCTGTGTAACCAAGCTTATTTTTCCTAGGTCCCTTTAAGTTCAAGCTATTTTTCTTTAATTTTTCAGAATTTTTTTATAATTATTAGTATTTTTTAAACATTTATTTTATTAAAAACTTTAAAAAATCATAAAAAATAGAAAAATAATCAAAAAAATATAATTCTTTTTTAAAAAAATTTTCTTTTATCATATAGTTCCTAGAAAAATTAGTTTTACTTCCGTAGGGTTAATTTGCAAAAATGTCAATTTTTAAAGACCGGATTCGTTCCCGTTACGTTTTTCGTGTTTTTAAGCTCATTTCAACTCCGTTTTTGTTCTAGTTTTATTTAAAATTACTTTTTAGTCAATTATAGTATGTTAAAAGAGAAAATTTCATTTTAGGTTTAATTTTGGAAATTTAGGGTTTTTAATCGCCGTTTAGGGTTTCTGTTTTGCGTTTTTAGTTAAAGTTCAAATTCCCGTTATTAAAGTTAGGTTTAAATTTGTCCTTTAAGTGCACACATTTTAGAATCTTAGGAAACAAACATCTTTGAACCAATTCGAATCATTGTCCAAAATAATAAACGGTGTAATGGACTTAAATTCACAAATCGTTGGGACTTAACGACCACGGTAATAACACTTACCGGTAAATATACGTATATATATATAATATTGTGAAATTTTCTTACTACCTTTGTCCTCAAGGTATTTGGTTAAATTTTCTATCTTATATCATTTTACGTGAATAGATAACTGCAAACATTTTGGCGCCCTTCCAAAAGGAGATTTGTGATTAAGATTCTTTCGTTTGAAGTTTGTTGATCGTGATTTGGAGAACCTTTCGTCTTCGAAAGTTACGCTTTTAAGAAAATCAAAAATATATAAAAAAAAAATAATAAAAAGTAAAAAATATTTTTCTTTTCTTTTTAGTATAAGTAAAAGTTTAAAAACAAAAAGACAAAAATATTTGCTCTTCCGGATTTTTCGATTCTTCTCGTTAATTTGTGAATATAAAAAATTACCAAGTTGGTAAAAGAACACCAACAAATAATACCTTCAATTGAGGTATTATCCATTAATAAGTTCCCGAACCAAAGATTAATTTTTTTTACCGTTTGTGTCACTTACGAAAAAGGCGCACCTCTTTTGTAAAATTTATTTTACTTAAGAGAGTTACCCTAAGTTTGTTGATTATTCGGTAAACAAAAATATTTCCTTTTCTCGTTTCATTTCTCATTTCTCTTGTTTAGTGCATGCGCACTAGAAATTCCTATTTTCCAAATAATTCAAACGTCACAATTCCAAGACGTCGGAGAAGACAAGTTTCTAACATAGTCGAACCCGAGATTCGAACTATTGTTGCACCTATGGCAGAACGTACCATGGAGGAGCTACTCCGTGCCCCCACGGAAGGGTACGGAGAAGCTATTGTTTTACCAGAAATCAATGCCGATCATTTTGAGATTAAGACGAATTTGCTTCAGTTGGTTCAAGCTAACCCGTTTTACGGTCGTGAAAACGATAATCCTCATGCTCATATTAATAGTTTCAAAAGGATTACCTCGACTTTACGATTTAGGAATGTGCCTAACGATGTGATTAAGCTTATGATGTTTCCATATTCGCTCGAGGGAGCCGCTAAAACTTGGTATGAGAAAGAACCACCAAATTCAATCTTGACTTGGGAGGATCTCGTTACCAAGTTCGTTAACCAATTTTTCCCTCCTTCAAAAACCATTCACTTAAAGAATAAAATTTCTCGTTTTACACAAAAATTCGAGGAAACTTTTAGTGAAGCTTGGGAACGATTTAAGGAGTTGTTTAGAGCATGCCCCCCTCACGGATTTATGAAGTTAACTCAAGTTGATACCTTCTACAATGGTTTAAATGAGAATGAACAAGACTCCTTAAATGCCACAACGGGTGGAAATCTTTTGAGTAAAACTACTAAAGAGGCTTTAAACATAATTGAGAATAAATCAAAAGTTTGTTATTCACGTAATAGATCAAATGCTTCTAGTATGAATGCTACTTCTAGTAAAACGGATGAGAGAATCGATAAGCTTGCAGATCAACTTTCGACCTTAGTCGAGATTGTTTCTAAAAAAGTTGTCACTCCCGCTCCGGTTAAAGCGGTTAAGGAATCTTGTGTTACTTGTGGTGGTGCTCATTCTTGGTATAATTGTCCGGCTACCGATAACAATCAGGCTAGTGTTTGGGCGACTACGGGTACTTACAATCAAGTTAACCCTCCAAACCGTGTTAGTAATCAAATGACACCACCAGGTTTTGCTCTGGTACAACACAATTGTCAAAATAGGTTCAATAATCAAGTTCAAGGGAATAATTTTAATCGAGGAAATAATTTTCATAGAAATCAAGGTTTTCAAAATCAAAATAATCATGCTCCAAATTTTCAAAACCAAGGATTTCAAAACCAACCTTTTCAAGTGTGTAACACCCCCATTTTTACAATATAGCAGCGGAAGATAATCTGGGGTATTACTTCATGGATACAACAATCATA